>JAMZAV010008282.1:0-31543 GCA_024449915.1 Sweltsa coloradensis
CACAAAAATTAATTTCCTTGTCTTGACTTCAACATTCTTATAATCATAAAAATTATGGCCTGGTTTTTTTTTGTTCCATTCTTACTTTTGTGTTTACATTTTTTAACTGAAGGACAGGATGTCTGTAGTTCCTACCGTAATCAACATCCTTCCAACAAACTGTAGGTAACATATAACGTCGTGGGGCTCTCACGTTCCACAACTGCGTTTCCTCCACCTTCTGCATTCCTTCAGATCTGTCACAAATACAGTATGTAGCCAATTTTCAGCACTCTACCAATTGCATCTTCTTTGAAGCACATAGGCCACCTTGTTAAGCTAGTTGCTGCAATTTCCACACTTCAGGCTGGACTTTGTTTCTATGCTTTCCAAATAGGCTGTCAACTCTTTTCCATTCTAAACTCTTATTTAAATGTATGTGTTTGAAAGGAATGCCAAAAGGCTGGATCATGTGAATGACATAAAGAGATAGGGTGCCAACAGGGGCGCTCCGTGAAAGATAACATTAAACACAAATACACAAATAAACTATACATAGTCAAAACGTTTTTGTTCCACGTGACCTTTCTCAGTGAGTGTAGAGAGAGAGACTGAGTTGAAACTAAAACTAGGCTAGCTGTTTGCTAGGGGTGAGGGGTGAGTAAATGAGTGTAGATTGGGTGACAGGGGGGTGGGGGAAGTGTACGCGATGTCCTGCTAAATATATTGGGTTGACCACCAACACTACGCATGAGGATGAATGGGCACAGGCAGGACGTGCGAGAAGAGAATTTTGAGAAACCAGTGGCACTGCACGCCTATGGGCTGGGGCATGGCCTACCCTTTATTACCTGTTTCACAGCCTGCACCTTATTTAAATGTGTTTTTTTGGACATTAGATGCTCTTTTTCAATATTTTAACTTTCTTCAAAAGTCTTTTTCAAACAAAATAATAACCATCCAAATGAAAGAATAAATTAGAAACAAAATTTCTGCCAACCAAATGTGATGTCAATAATAAAAAAAAAATTAAAAAATTAAATATCTAGGCCTAGGCCTATAGGCTAATAGCACGAGAACAAATTAATTGGTCTGTACTACACTATTATCCTTGTGTGTGGTGGCTGAGTATGATGGTGATGTTTATGCAGGGTGCACTATGAGCCGGAAGCGCGCACCGTCCGAACGGAGTCTGGGTACACGGGTCGCGGCAACAAGTACCACATGTCGCACCAACACAGGCAGCCGATACCCGACTTCTACGACAAGTACGAAGAGCCGCTGCCCAAGAAGAAGAAACATCCAACGCGGGAGGTGACGGTGCAGAGGGTCGCGGAGAAACCCTGGCGAGAGGAGAGGTAGGCAGAGCTCTGAAGATGTTATAGCTCACTGACGGGCTAGTTCTAGTTCTGACCAATCAGCGGCCCCTAATTTACCCGTTGATGCCATCTGCATCTGCATGCTTCCGATGGAGCAGCTATATCCAAGGGGTTTTTATAGTAATCACCCACTATGGTGTTCAGCGGGCAGCTTAAAGTTTGGCTTGATTGTTTCGATGTTAAAACTTGTCGTAGGCTTTCACGGCCCGAGTCAATGATAAAACTTGGCTGTCGGGATACGCCGTGTCGATTTTCATTAAAATTCTGACGTTTCGAGCTGATTGCACAGCTCATCTTCAGAGGAGAAGAGGAAATCACTGTGCAGAACCTACTCAATCCAGCTCGACCCAGTGAATGACAAAGTACAATGGTGTGCAACCTCCTTTATATAAAAGTCACGTGTGCTAGCCACAGTTAAACAATACCGCCCTCGGCTTGTGCGTGAAGCTATTGAAATACAAATGAAATCTGACAACTTCAACAGAGACAATGGGTTAAAATTGAGTACAGTAGAAGTAACATTAGAACGTCTAAAGTTGGCACGTGCAGAACATACTAGAAGTATTAATGTTGATTAAACGCGCATGCGACATGGTTTTATGTAAAGGAGGTTGCACACCATTGTACTTTATCATTCACTGGGTCGAGCTGGATTGAGTAGGTTTTCTGCCCAGTGATTTCCTCTTCTAATCTGAAGATGAGCTGTGCAATCAGCTCGAAACGTTAGAATTTTAATGACAATCGACACGGCGTATCCCGACAGCCTAGTTTTATCATTTTTTTGTTGTTGTTTGTATGTATGTACAGTGGAACCCCGATTTTACGACTTTGAAGGGACTGTACAAAAAAATCGTTCATGACGGGAAATCGTAAAAAACGAGATTTAAAAAATATCAATTTATAAATCTTAGGGAATATTCAGGTGTTTTTATTGAATGACCCAGTGTGCTACCGGCCGCCGCGAGTTGAATGAGTAGCAGAGAACACAGCCACCTGCTTTTCCTCAACAAAATATTTACATAACAGGATTCAAATCAAATACTATCTATATACTGACGTGTCTTGTAAATGACTTTATAGCTGTACAAACCTAGTTTAGTTAACTCTCCGCTCTCATCGAGTGAGCAAGGCCCAGTTTGGCCGAAACAGTTTCGACGTTTTCTTGTAGGCCTATTATGTTTATTTATTTGTGTCTTTCTTCTATGAGATCCCTACAGTCACCGACCAGGTAAGCTGTTGGGTTCCCTTTCCACACCCCTACTTAACATTAACTAGCCGTTTGGCATCTCCTATCTATCACCAAAAACTATAAAAGTCCAGCGCCGGCGATGTAATTGGTCGTAGCTGGCTAAGAGGTGGGGAGGGGCGTGCGCACACCGGTGCGCATACGATCCACTTCACAGCTATGCACGGGTGGGGAAGAGTGACGATCGACTGGGAGCAGGGGGGAACATGCGCCGACCGAAGTGCGCGCTCGATCCATCTGGCCCGGCTGAATGTTCACGTCGTGTGGGAAAGGAATTTATGATACAGTAGAACCTCGTTAATTCGAAAATCAAGGGACCTCAAAATTGCCAATTCGAATTATCCAAATTCGAATTATCTATCCATACAAATTTATAAATTTTCATTTTTTTTTTTAAATTCAATTTTTATGTTTTTCCTCACCTTATGCTTTTAAAAAAATAGTGGGGGACAAGACTTATTAAAATAAATTGTTAATGCATTGAGTCTTTATTGTCTGCTACGTAAATAGTATGTAATCAAAGGCCCTGATACGTACTTACCTTCCTATGACATGGAAATAAAGCAATCAATTGATTCCACTCCATACACTCGACTGAACCTGCAATACCTCGTCAAAAACGCTTTGATTACATAAGATTGTAACAGAGCACTCAAGTGGGTCATTCATAAATTACGTATGTCGAGCCAGTGGGAGGACGGGCTGGTCTGGCTCTGCACGGACTGACGCGGCGGCTGAGCACGGACAGTGCTGATAGCTGTAATGATCGGGGGGGGGGGAGAGGCCAGGCTGACAAGACGAGACGTTATTATAACTTACACTTCCACTTTTTAATAGGTGGTTAGAAGAAAATATTTATGGTAACATTGGACCAGTTACAAACTTACAATAATATTATAAGACATCCTGAACGATGAGAAATGTTGATCATTTATGGAATATTATATGATTTGGAAAAGTGACAACTTTGATAATAAAAACTTGAAAATGTCACTTGTTTACCATTTTGTTGGACAATGTGTAGGCCGGGCTACATTTTAACACTTTGTAAAAAATTCGCCGATCTTAGATTGCTTAAAAACGGGGGCGTATTTTTCCACTGCATACAAGGAAAGTTTTTCAAATGACGCAATGCAGTCTATAGGTATGTCGCCAGTCGATGAAATCAATTGATGGATCGTTTGAATAGCTTTTAGAGCCTCTTCTTTCGGAGGAGGCAACACTTCTTCATCATCATCTTCGCCATCCGAATCACTACTTTCCACTTCAACACTGCAGCTCGGCTCGTCGGAGATAGGCCTAGGCTCGTAAACAGCCGAAGTTAACACGTCGTTATCAAAGTTAGTGAAGTAATCTAAGCTGACACCTTTCATCAGGAGAAGATAATCGGCGTCGTTAACATCAAACTCCGAATCATCATCCGAAAAATCGCCGTCCCCAACTTGGCCGTCCCCATCATCGACTTCCCAAACACCGCCGTTCCCAAAATCAACTTCCTCAACTTCGCCGTCCCCAACTTGGCCGTCCCCATCATCGACTTCCCAGACATCGCCCTCCCCGACATCTAGTTCCCATACACTGTGGTTCCCAACGTCAACGTCCTCGAGATCGGCGTCTTCAGAATCATCTAAGCCTGGGATAGGCTCCGGCGCTATTGGGGTTAGAACAATTCCCCCCTTCTTAAAACAATTAGCAATTGTTTTTGGGGTTACTTTCCCCCATGAAATGGCTCTAATAGCGTCAAGCACTGTCCACTTTTTAATTTCATCAACTGTGCGGCCAATCTTTATTTGTCTGGTATATGATCGCAAAAGTTGCCGGCGGAAATGATGTTTTAGATTTTGAATGATGCCTTGATCTAAAGGCTGGAGTACGCTGGTGGTATTCGGTGGGAAAAACAGTATCTCAACATTTGGTGTTGCCAGTTCAGGAATGTTGTGCGCTGAACAGTTGTCGAGCGTCAGTAACACGTGCCGGTCTTGACAGGCCATGCGCCTCTGTAACCTAATTAGCCAATCACGAAAAACCCTACCTGTCATCCACGCCTTGTTGTTCCAGTCATAAGTGACAGGCAGATCACATAGTGCCAAGCCTTTGAAACAGCGTGGCTTACCAAACTTGCCTAGAACCAAAGGTTTCATTTTCTCTGAGCCGTCTAAATTCACACAGAGTGCTACGGTCAATCTCTCCTTGCTGCGTTTTGTTCCATGGCATTTCTCCCCTTTTATAGCCAAGGATCTTTCGGGCATCATATTGTAAAAAACAGCGCTCTCGTCCATATTAAATATGTTTTGCGCACTGTATTTGTCAAATATGTGCTGGTGGTCTTCAATCCATGTTGACACTTCATTCTGGTCCACCCTTTGAGCCTCGCCGCAAACCGCAAAGCAGACGATATTGAATCTTTTTTTAAATCGATCAAGCCACCCACTTGACGCCGCAAAATCATCAATATTTAATTGCAAGGCGATTTCACGGGCTTGTTACACTAGCATTGGACCAGATAGTGGTATGTTTGAACTACGCACCTGCGTAAAATACTCGAAGAGTTGTAATTCCAGCTGTCCATGTTTCGCCGGACGTAGCCTCTGCCTTTTACATCCACTACCACCACACTTGATGAAGGCGTCTTCTATTTTGTCCCTATTTTTTATAATCGTAGATAAAGTCGAATTAGGAATTCCGTACTTTAGGGCTAACGCACCTTTCTTCTCCTCCTTTTTGTCAATGTCTTTTAAAAGTTTAACTTTTTCCGCAATAGTCAAGAGTTTTATACTTTTTAGTTGGCGGAGCCATCGCTAAACAACACGCAAAACAAACACTGACGCACTTGTCGACAACAGAGCATTAAGAAAGGGGATACATGTAGGGGACATTTCAAAACATTGAATATTCTTACTTTTGCATGCCTCTATATTTACAAAGTAATATTATTTTTAATTAATCATAGGGAAGATATAAAAAAACATAAATATTCATAATTACAATACTAGGGGGAAAAATGATATATTTGTGACATCCCATAGGCTGGCTGTATATGAGAAAAGCCCCACATATGCAGGAATAATCCTTTTTAATAAGCTACCTGCCATTATCAAAAACAAACCAACTGATACATTTAAAAAGGATCTTAGGACATTTCTTGTTGAAAAAGAATACTACAATATTGAGGATTTCTTGGCGGACAATGATAATATGTCTTGAAAATACAATTTATTTTACATATTATAGATGCCTAGACTTATATTATCTAGTAGCCTATCTTATATTAGTGTAAAAGTATACATTTTTATTGTGTATTATTGTATTGTTGTAAAAGTGTATTTTGTAATTAATGTAAATTAGTTTTAGTATTTTCTATACATCCTAATTCAAGTCTTAGTCTTTTTGAAAAGACGTGTTTAATAACTACTAGCTAGCTTATAATGTATTGTTTAACTTGTTTATCTTGTCATAACATTGTTACATTATATGCTAGTATTAGGTATACAAAACAAGACAATAAAATGAAAATGAAACACGTTCACGTCTCGACTTACAGTAGCAGACTAGTGGCAGACGTCAGGCGAACAAAACTCAACTTGTAGAATCTATTCTTAGCTCGTAGCGGCGAGGGGAAGTGGGCCTGCGCAGAAGACTAGGGAGTGTGAGGGGAGGTGCGGGCGGGCAGGGAGTCAGCTGGCCGGGCGGCATTCCAGCTAGACACAGTACAGAACGATGCAGGCAATATCTACACGGCGGCAAAGCTTTGACGGCAGTTTGCTGTCTTTGTGATTTCGCGATTGCTTAAAACTGTTTCAAATTATCAGTCAAATTATAATGGATATTTAATAATAATAATCATCATAACTCAGTTCCAACTATGTCGGGTTGAGTGGTGGTTTTCCACCATTATCAAGGGCATGAAACTGTAGATACTAAGCTTGCCAGACTTAGTGTTTCTTCCACATCACCCAAACTCCTTCTTCTCCACCAATTACTCCACTCTCTTCTGTCCTCCCACAGCTTTACTCTTGCCACATGCTCCCACACTTCATTCCGTTTCCAACGTCTTCTTGAATTAATTTTTCCCTTTTTTTCTCTTGGCCTTTCCCTACTCTTTTTTTTCCCCTCCTCTGCCGCTTCAAATTCTCGTCTTGGAATCCTCTCCCTGCCCATCCTTTTCATATGTCCAAACCATCTTAGACGTTCCTTCCTGCTTAAACTTCAATCTCTCCAATCCCAGTTTTTTCCCCTTATTTCATTACTTCTTATCTTGTCCATCTTTGTAACTCCCTTAATACTTCTTAAAAATTTCATTTCTGCTGCTTCCAGCTGCCCTCTCTTCTTTGTTCCCACTGCCCATGTTACTGCCCCATATTTTAATATAGGTTTACAAAATATGCCTTAACAGCAAAATTTTACATTTTTGTGGGAACAACTCATTCCATAATAACTTTCTCACCAATTGATAAAACCCTTCTGCTTTTTGCACTCTAGATGACACTTCCCTACACACTTTTTGCACTTTTGTCAATATATTTCCCCAAATATTTAAATTCTTCTTTTTCTTCTAAGACTTCTCCACGTAGTACAATATTTTTCTAGGGTCTCTAGGCCTGCCCTTTGTTTTCTTTTGCATACGCAAACATTCACTCTTTTTCTGATTGATTTTTAGACCAAACTCTGTAGTAACTTCGTTCCATCTGTCCACCTCTCCTGCACTTCTCTGGCACTCTCCCCCCAAATAAAAACATCGTCCGCAAACACTAAGTTTCTTGGCCCCTTCCATCTGTATTTGGTTCCACTCTTCTTATAATTTCATCCTTTTACAACAGTAAAGAGTGTTGGAGATAACACACTACCTTGTCGCAAGCCCTCATTCACTTGAAACCATTCTAAACCTCCCCCATATCTGTCTGTACACAACTTTCACTCCTTTGATATGTACTTTGTATCCTGTCTATTAAACCTCTTCCCAATCCTTTATCTCTAGACACTCCCATACTTTCTCTCTAGGCAGGCGATCGTATGCCTTCTCCAGATCCAAAACACAATGTGCATTTCTTTCCCATTTTGCCCTCTCCCCTCCATTGTCTGTCTTATAGCAAATATGGGATCAATAGTAGACCGTCCACTTCTGAACCCATATTGTTCTTCTTAGATCTGTGTCATATACCTCCTTCAGTCTTAGTTCTATAACTTTCTCATAAATTTTTGCACACTGACACTTAAGTCACCCCTCTATAATTTTCACATTTCTTACGGTCACCTTTCTTAAACAGCGGTACAATTATACCTCTTTTCCAATCTTCCGGTACCTTCTTTTGTTTCCACGCAGCACTTATTAAATCGAAATAACCATCTTCTTCCTTCCGCACCTGATGCTTTGATCATTTCCACAGAAATGTCATCCACTCCCGAGCTCACCATTCTTCATGGCTCCTAACGCCCGAGCCACCTTTTTGTTCTGTTACCGTCTCTTCTTTATCTTCTCCACTTGCCTCTTTCTCTTTCTCTGCATTTTAAATTTTCCCCTAACCTGTACATTTAGCAGATCTTTGAAATATTTCCTCCACATTTCTTGTATTTCCTGTGGGTTGTTTGTAACTTGGCCATTTTTCATTTACCATGAGCTTTTGTTTCTTCCCCTTTTTTGCCTTTTTGTCTTTACTAGTCCGTACATAATTTTCTTATTTCCCTGGAAGTCATCTTCTAATTTACCAGCAAATTCTTCCATTGCTTTGTCTTTCTCCCCCTTCACAATTTGTTTTACATCGGTTTTTCGCCTACGGTACTCGTTACTCATTTTCTGTGGATTTGCACTTTTTATTCTTTTTCCAACTAGTTTCTTCTCCCGAACTGCATCTTACCCTCTCGTTCCCCATCGCGTTTCTTTTTCTTTCCTCCTTCCACTGAATCTTCCACACAGCTCTTCTGGGACTTTTACACAAAAACCCTTTTTAAAGTTTTGCCATTTTCTTCTATTTCTCCCACTTCATTTGTAGGTGTTTGGTCACTAATTCTTGTCATAAACTCTTCTTGCACTATCGGAGATTGCAGTTTCCACACTTTTTTGTCTTTTGTGCCGGTTCTTTATTCTCTTTTTGGGTCTGTACCATCATTCTAAACTTCCCCAACACAGCCTTTGGTCCCCCATCCAATGATATTGATGGCATTACCCTCACATCCTCAAGATTTCTCATTACTTCTTTTCCTATACATAGATAGTCAATTACTGTCTCTGATCTGTCTTCACCATAGCCATATCTCGTTATTTTATTTATTTATTTATTTATTATTTTATTTATTTAATGACGGGGAAAATTATTTGTTCGAATTACACATTATTGAAATTTCGATTTAAAGTTTAAACACATCCTTTAACATGTATGTTCCCATACTATTGGCCGGGAACGGAGTTATTCTACAAATTACACAACTTATCGAATTATGGGTGCTCGAAATTACGGGGTTTAACTGTATTGATGCAATGTTTTCTTGCAAACTTGTTTAATGTTGGTCATGAAACTTGTCAGTCGTAAAACCGGGGTAAAGTACAGTATTGCAATATAGTTACGTCCTGGGAATTGACATTTCCAATGCGGGAAATCGTACGATACGGGATATTAAATATGGTTTTATATATACGTACAACAATCCAAGGGACTTTTAAAATATGCCTTTTTTGTCGGGAAATCGTTAGTGCCGGTATCGTAAAATAGGGCTTCCACTGTATATGTATGTGTAGGCCTATGTTATTTTACCCAGCATTTTGTACTTTTTTAAAAAACAATCCTAACTAACACATCAAGTTTAGGAACACTCCACATTTTAAGTTTGTTTGAAGAATTATTTATTATTCTGTGTCATAATCATCAACTTTTCAATATAAGATTTTAACCTTAAAATTACTATACAGTAGGCTATTCACACCCTTAAAAATTAAGACTTAAATAAATTGAAATAAAAAATTGTAGATAGACAAGCTGTGCTGTTGCTGTGTGTGTAGGTCACTACATAGTCTATATAGCCCGATAGTATTTGTTTTTCTTGTCAACTTGATTAGTTGTGCTTGTGCGTACTGACTGACCTTGTTGTAGAATTTTCAGTTGTAAAGGCCTTATGGATAAAGTACATGTTGTACAAACGACATGTCTTAGACCACCTGTATACCTCCCACCTGTTGCACCGGCACCCTCACTCACCCTCACCCCCAACAGCGCCTTGTAAATATTGTAAATATTGTTAAATTTAGTTCTTCTCTAACGGTCGGTGACCAAGGCCGCGTTGGCCGAAACGTACGATATTGTGTATCTTGTTTTGTAAATATTTATGTTAACCAGCCAGTTTCACGCAGCTGCTCGTCTCGTTTAAGGTAAGCCAGGGCTGCCGTTTTAACGGATTTTATCCGTTTTTACGGATATTAAGGGTGCAAAACGGATAAACGGATTTTTAGTCTTATTTACGGATATTTTGTTAATTACGTTTTCTATGCTTATTTTCGTATATTTGATTCTGCGCGGGCTAATTTCGATTGTAAACATTGAAGGCGGGGCGATAATCGATTCGACTTTCGATAGGGAGCGGGCGGAGCGGAGCCGTGTCCCAGATGTAGTAGGAACTGCCTTTGTGTATCCAATCCCTACTGCTTCCATTTGAGAAACAGCCAAGCACAGTTCTGTTGCTTTTAGGGAGGATGCAAGTTATTGAACAGCCAAGAGCCTACAAAATTGTTTTCTTTCGTTTTTTGTTTATGAAGTTTGGATTATGTGATATTAAAAGTGAAAAATAGAATTAGTATATTATTAAAATGTTATTATCAAGTTCTGCAATGTTATTATAGAACACAACACATGGGCCTAGGCTAGGCCTAGGTCAAAATTGTGATGCAACATTCATAGGGCCTAACTAGGCCTAGCCCTAGGCCTAGAATTTTTTAACCAGGTCAGAAATATTATTTTAATGTTTTAAAATGGATTTTCTGTAAATAAATAACATTTTAAATTTTTATGCAATCTTAATTAAAGCAACCACGGGCGTTTCTGGCTCCTTTCTTCTCGTCTGTGCATAGGCCTAGACCCTTGGCACTTAAGGTTATGTGGCAACCAAATATAAACTTCACATTTATCCATTCCTCATAGTTTGATCATGAAATCAACGATTTTAGACTTTTCACGGATATTGCGGACTATTTAACGTCCTCACAGGATTTGAAAAACTATCAGTGGCAGCCCTGAGGTAGCTTTTTTTTGGTCCTCCTTTCTTCTTTCCCCAACCACAAACACAACCTAGCCATAGGCATTCTATCACAACCAACAAATGAACATGTCTCCCAGTTTTAGCTGGGCCGCTTGTAGTACCTATTGTCGATAAGTACATGTCTCCGTACTAGAAAGGCCCCGGCTTTTCTATCCCACCGCAGCGGCCGGGATGCGACGAGTGGGCCGATCCCTGGTGAGATCCAAGTCCTCCGGGACGCAAGGGCGTCGTCCGTCTCGACCAGCAGCAGTCCTACCTCTTCGGGTTCGTCCTCAGCTCCTCCATGTATGTCACACGGTTCACCTTCTGTCCAAGTAAACAGAATTCATGTACACTTAGGGATGACATTGGTTTCCTCCCAGTAGGTTCAACATCAGTAGATAGCTGTTATCCTACCTATATTAATTATCATGCTCAATATCAATTATCACACCTCACTCATGTGGGAAACGGGTGTTTATAAAACTTTTTGTAGCTATGTCTGCCGTGTATATGCACCTTGTATTGTCCTTGATAATTTTAACAATTCATTATAGTTGACAACACAGGACAAGGATGTTTGAGGGAAAAGGCGCCAGGGCGTGAGTTGTAACATTAATTGTGGCCTTGGTTCCAGTTCTAGCCGCAGCGGTTCCTCTGCGTCAAGCTATCATCTTACAGTCACAATTCCCGTTCAAGGTCCCGCTCGAAATCTCCTCGGTCCCGCAGTGGATCCCACTCCCCTCCAATCCCCGAAAGGGGGGGGCGCGTGCGCGGCGCAAGCCAACCGAGCGCAACCGAACTCCCCCGGTCTGACGCCATAACAGCGAAGGCCCGGCAAGATGGCCGCCATGCTCTCAGCAAGGCAATGTGAGTTTAACTTTACTCTGCCCGTGACGCTCAAACTCAAATGTATGGTGGGACAGTGGTAAACCCTTATCTACTGTTTCTCTAAAAACAATAAGCGCATGTTGTGTGCGACCGACCCCCTTGTGATTCTGGTTGCAACACTAGGCAATCTTACGAGGTCCTGGACCCGGAGTCACTACTACTAACATAACCCTGTGTAGATTATACACCTTTAGCAAGAACACCATTTGCCCATCTCCCAGTCAAATGTATTTTTCTAGTGACACGCATGCACATTCATGTTGCTTTGTTTGGTTTCCTGCCTTCTATTTATTAATTTTCCATTTAGGTTGTCCTCCTTTGTTTATCAGTTTTTTAACTGAATAGATGGACGTTTAATTAAAAATTTAAAAAATTGCAAACTGTTAGTCTTGATGAATTATTTACCGGAAGTAAGCCGATTATTAAAATATCCATCGTCCATGTAAGAATTTATTAATATCCTCTGCACATAGCTCTTTGTTGCAGTTGCAGAGATTAGTGAGCTGATTTCAGCACAATGTAATCATTATCGATCATCCCAGGCACCACAAAATAAACCTTGTTTGTACCATTTCTCTAAGAATAAAAGAACAATGTGGAAAACCTTTAGATTAGGCATGAATTACAACTTTGGTGGTGAGCTCCGGCAGGTAAACTCCCCAGTACCACACAGCCTGCTGTCAGAGAAAAGCCGTCACCGACCGCGTTGATGTGCATGAATCCACCAGCCGCCCAGTCCTCGCAAACAAAAAGATTTTTCGAGAACTCTCCGCCACCGTCGCCTAGGGGCGGATGATGAGGAAGTCGGCTCAAAACCCTCCGCCGGTGTGCTTCCATGGGGGGGGTTTCGCTGGCCCAGATCTCTGCTGGTTTGGTTCAGTTTTTTGCCTCTCAGTATAAATATTAATTTAATCTAGCCTGTCATCATTGCCTTTTACTGAAATTCCCGTAAATAAGTTTTATTGATCATAATGCCATGTCCACACTTTTCATTTACATCAATTGGTATTTGAATAACTTTGATCCTAAATTAGTCCTAAATGGGCCTTAAATTCTCACCTAGAACATAAACACTGTTATCTATTAATCTGATTATTAATTAAGCATGATTAGACATTTTGGGGGAGGGGGGGGAGATACAGTGATTATTTAAAGCGTTAAAGAGTCACAGCAGACACAAATAGATAGAGAAGACGAGTTGCTGGATGCGTTTTGTTGTTCTTGTGGTCTTTTTATCACTTGGCATGAGTAGCAGTATTGATACCTTTATCTGAATACCATTGTTTATGGTTACTTGGTGTTATGGTAGGTATTTCTGTGCTGTGCTCTTGCATGCAAACTCTAGGGACGTAAGTTATTTTACCTTATCCCACACCTGACCTTTCACACACTGGCAAGGATTACTGGCCTTCAGATTATGTTGTGGACTTGATATGATACAGTTTCGTAGAGCCTAGCTGGTAACGTGCGGTATTAAATGACGCTGAGGGGGGGAGGGAGGGGGGGGGGGGGGGGGGGGGGGGGGGGGGTGTTCCCTGCATAGTCGTGCAGGTGGACTGGAGCATCCAAGCGGTCCTCGCATCGCGCTGGTTGCTAATGCTGCGCGCTTCAACATCGCCTCTGACGTCTCGATCCACCTCGGGGGCTCCGAGTCCCAGGCGGATCGAGCAGCGAGGGTTCGTCCCGAGACTAGCTACTCGTCTTCTCGAGCATCCGAGAACGCTTCGCCCAAGAGTAAGTTGTAAACATCTGCTCTGAGGCGAGGTGCTAGTGATAGTGATACTAGGTGATGCAGGCAATCTCCTCGAGCGGGTTGAGCCTATATAACTTAAGTAAAAACACTAGGATTGGAATTAATAATGAACCCATTGAAAACAGAGACCTATGCCTAAAAGATGTGGAAGAGGGAATTTCTTCAACTTGAAAGAAATTTTTTTTTTTTTTTTTTGAGGTTGTAAGCCTACCTCAATCAAAATCATCCAACATTTTTGGGTTAAAACTTAAATGATCCCCTTATTAATTACCCACCTTGACAAAGAAGGATTGTTAATATTTATACAATTCAGAACTTAAAAAGTCCCGCCCCAACCGTGAATCAACCACGGATCTCCGCGCTTCCAGACAGGCTCGTAACCACTAGACCATCAGACGGGTACATTTGTAATTTCTGAATTGTAGTAAATAATAACAATTACACCTACGGGAGTGTTTCCCGACTACCAAATCGAGAAATAAGGAATGATTGTTGCCTAGTAGAAGAATTTGCACTGATAAACATTGAATCAGCAAAGCAATCCACTGTTTGAGGGCTCCCTGGTGTAGTGTCCGTGTAGTGTGTACATGAATCTAGCTTGGTTTTTCTATGTTACAGCAGCAAGACCTTCGCCCAACTATTCATCATTGATGATAGAGACCGGCTGGCGTTTGCTCAAAAGTTAAGGCTATGGATGCTTTGAAAGGTAACTACATTGTATTATTGTGTGAAAGATAGGATGCCAACAGCTACCTTAAATGGAGTAGTGTTATTGGTTTGTTTGTTGTATTGGTGTTATATGTTATTTGGGAAAGCAAAGAGAACACAAGGGCAAGCCCAGTCTGAAGGACCTGAGATGACAAACCTTTTCACCTGCTGATGACACTGCAGCTAATTTAAAGTTGTTACCTTAATCCACGACACGTTTCGTCCTTCTGGGACTCATCAGGCAGATGGTGGCCACTAAAAATCAGCTAGCTACATACAAACAAAACTCGCAACACATAACCAAACCTGTGGTAGGGCCACAAAAGAAGTAAATTCTGCATGCATGTTGTCATCATCAGCAAGGTTATTTCACTCACCATTCAACTGAGCCACACTGTCAGCACTCAGCACAACTGTAAGGGGCTTCCCTCCCAACTCTAGTGCTTGGGAGACAAACATCCATGACTTACCCTGAATTCGAACCAGGACCCTTGGCAACAAGAGAAAAGCTGCCCCTTCGTTGTTGCTGGGCCAGGGTGCTCTTGATTCATACTAAGAGGTTAGAGATAGGTAGGTGGAAAGTCACATAAGAGCGTGCACAATCAGTAAGGGGCTTCCTTCTAGACTGGTGCTTTTTTTTGTTGCTATACTAGCTCTTATAATAAGAGCTGAGCTATTACCAATTAACCAAAGTAGTGCGCATTCAGGTCACCAAAGGATCAATTTTTACCCCTTCATAATGATCCAGGCATTTCGATTAGACCGAGGACAAATTGCAACATTAGTGTATTTGGTATCATTTTTTCTTCAGAAAAAAATCCTCTTTAACATAGTCAAAATCCGCAAAAATCCGACGACTAGGATTGTTTATATGGAGCTCTAATTAAAATCAATTAATTACGCATTTTTTTAATGTAACCAACAGTCGAGTTTGGATTCAAATAAAAGCTTATAGTCTTCATGTTGACAAATATTGTAGAGGTGATTAACGAGGGAGCGGAGCGACGGTGTCTCCATTCAACTCAAAACGGCTCTCATTGTGATTCTGTCTGTCTGTCTGTCTGTCGAAAATCAGCCGAACCGCTGAACAGATTAAGCTTGAAATTTTTTAAACAGACATCCGGTACGAGTATACTGAGAACTGTTACAAAATCAGCTTGATCCATTGCGATTTAAGCCTACAATAAATAAAAATGTGATTTTTTAAATTATCGATAGCATTTGTTTAGTAGCAGCTAGGGGAACGTAATTTGCGTGGCTTACATGCACAGTGGTAAGCATTAGCCTACCGCACGGAGGTTGGGGTTCGATTCCCGTTAGTTCGAACTTTTTTTATATTTTTACATCCACATATTATTTTTGAGGTGTGTTAAATGGAAATAAAAATTAGGTGATTTGTTTTCATCTTGGAAATTTGTTAAATGTTTTACGCTAATACGTTTTGAACACGATTCGCATTTTAAATGTTCAATTTAAATAACTAGGGAAACGCCAAATTCGTTGTTAAACGAGTGAGTGAGCCATGTGTTGAGTACTCGGTATCAATCCCATGCTGGGCTCGATCCAGCCTTAGGTATAGGGAGGAAAGGGGATGTTCCCGGGTACTCAACACTTGGCTCACTCACTCGTTTGACAACGACTTTGGCGTTTCCCTAGTATAGCTTCATCACACAGACACAGGGGTCACTAGAGGTCAATAATGAGTGATCTTATTCTTAACAAACCTAGCTAAAAATTATTCGATTAGTTCCTCCGTTGTGACTTTCGATCAGTCACTATGGTGGAAAGCTATGACCATAATAAACAATGAACCAGATACGAGTGACCTTAAGTCAATAGTGTCAAAACTAGAGGGTTTCATCTGCAAATGAGGTTTTTGGGAGCAATTGGGCATTTGACGGCAGGTTCTGGAATCAAATAATTGGATGAGCGTAGCGAGCGAAGCGAAGATTCCATTTCACTACACGGGAGAAAAAAATCCGTAATGTTTTTTTTTTTTTTTTGTATTGTGTGTTTGTTAGCACGATTACGGCCAAACCGATACTCCAATTGTGATGGAATTTTATGGAGGCCTTCGAAATCTCTGAACCAAGAGCTGCCACATTTTTGAGCGCAATCGAAAAATTATTTTTCATTAAAATCGCAATTTTACGATTTTTTACGATTTAAAAAAAAATTCTTCAGCTTTTAACACCTACATGCTTTATCCGATTTAAATGATTTTTTCACAGAACCTTAATTATATGAATTTAGGTATTCGTGTGAAATTTGAGCGCAATCAAAAAACTATTTTCTCATGAAAATCGAAATTTTACGTTTTTTGTCTTTTTTAAAACAATTCTTTGAAACACCTACATGCTTTATCCTAATATAATAATTTTTTTACAGAACCTTAATTTTTTGAATTAATATATTCGTGTAAAATTTGTGCGCAATCCAATAATTTTTTCTTAAGAAAATTTCAATATTACGATTTTTTCCTTTTTTAAAATTACGATTACAGTAAGATCTCTCTTATCCGAGTTGGATGAGACCGGGGGCACCTCGGATTTGCGAAAAACTCGGATGGCGCGTTTCATTTGTTTATTTGCTCTCGTAGCATAGCCTGATGTGGTAAAATGATATATGACACATGTAATGGATAAAGGAACATAAAATACACACGATACACTTCGTGGAGGGTATACTAAATGATTTAATAGCTTGTAAATCAAGCTCACAAACACACGTAAACAATTAGGCCTACATGTCGTAATAAAAACGTATGTCTAGGCCTAAACTCGACGCAGTAGGCCTAGGCTAGGCCTACAATGCAAACATAGGCCTAGGCTAGGCCTAGCCTCTTTCTCATGTGGGAAAAACCTCTCACTACTATGCCCGCGCTGAAGCTCACGACGCAAGATAAGTCTGGGCTAGACTGCTCATCTCTTGGCCCGGCCAAGACTCTCGCTGATTTGTTATGTTTACGTTTTGAGATAAGATAACGACTAACGAGACAACAAGTGCAATCTCATTCAATTTATCATAAAATTATTTTTTTTTTATTTTTTTACCCGACTCCTTAAAAATGGAGTCGACTCCAACAGGAGTCGGGTAGGAGTCAGGTACCCGAGTACCCGATGTCATCCCTAATAAATACGCAAATCTGTAGCAAAACTCGGTTTTAAACCAAAATTTCGGGGGGAATCGAAAAAATTTGCCCGTTTTCGCTATGATTTCGCGGCAAATGAACATTTATGCGCATTTCGTGAATAAAACATATTTTGTGGTTATTTCGCGAGCTTTAAAGTGATTTTCAAACCACCAAAATCATCCAAAAGTTCAAGTTCCAAAATTTCAATTTCTGATACTTTTTGGAGAATTTCGTGAAAACTCTGCTCGCGAAATTTACGTGTCCCTACTAATTGGGTGTTAATTATAGCTTCATATAAAAAATCCTAGTTGTCGGATTTTTGCGGATTTTGACTATTAGTCAGGTTCACTATGTATTTTCGTGGGATTTTTTTGGAGATTAGCAAAGTGCCATATTTTTGGAAAGCTTGAAACGTCAGAAATTCAAAAATCCATGTTTACATTTGCTCAGATGTTTTTAAATCCGCCATTTTGGATAATCAAAATGGCCGCTCGAAAATATGGTTTTAATTATATCTCGGCTTCCAAGTGACATAGGAAGTTCATATGAAATGCTATTATTATGTTTTAACACAAAGAATTTTAAAATCAACGTTAATTATTATGTAAATATGCAGCCACAGCTGCCATTTTAGATTTAAACAATGGCTGACCCTAAAATACAAATTTCACTATAATTAAGCTTCCAATTGACATAGAGAGTTCATGTTAGTTGTTTCTTCTATGTATATACATAAGGAATATATTGATAAGTGTTTACATTTGCATTGATGCCCCTACGGTCGTTTTTTTAGACTTTAAAAATGGCTGACCAGGAATAATTCTTGCTTGATATCTCGATATGTAATTGTTTACGAACGTTGGTGAAAAAGGCTCTTCATTTTAGTTAATATCATAAATATACATAAATCCTTTCTAAAAATTGCTTACATGCCCATATCGCCGCCATCTTGGATTTTAAAATGGCCACCGTCAAACGAGAATTTCATGATATCTCGGCTTCCAAGTGACATAGAAGGAAAATGTAAAATGCTTCTCCTATGTTAAAACACCAGGGAGATACCACAAGAGTATGTTCAGAATATCTTGAAAGCTGATGAAACTGGACAGAAACTTTACGAAAGCTACGTCACTGAACGCATCAATGGAGATGTCTGCCTCTGTGGGCACCAGTAAAAAACAGATCAAGATATACATGTCTGGCAGCAAACAGCAATCATTAAAGCTATGTAACCAGACAGTTGACCTGCGACTGCGTGAAACCAAAAATCTATATGGTCACCTGATGGTTTTGAGCTGATCAAACAGAGATATTGACCAAAAGAATGCTGTTGGTAACTTTCAGTTTACATTTGATCCGAGAGCACTTTTTGCTCCAGATGGGTCAATGTTACCATGTAATGACAAATCTAAGCTGATACACAATCAAAAAAGGAAGTTAGCAAATACTGATGAAAGCAATGGGCAGACAGAAACTCTAGCAACAAGTGTGCAATGACCCTTTTCATCAACAAATCCAAGAATCGCCGTTGTTGACGGAATGGTTCTTCTCCAGAAATGATGGGAAAAGCAGGTACATTAAAAACAGTAAGAGATCTTGCACAAAGTTTCAACGACAGGCTTACGAGTTTGATAGCAGGAGTTAGTGAATTTTTTCTGGTCTTTGATACATACAAACCCGATTCACTTAAAGAGACAACTAGAGTGAAACGTCGAAAAGGAAAAGCTCCAGTACAATATCAAATTGCTGATGGGACCAACGTCAATGGCATACCGCTTACAAGGTTTCTATCACAGAAAACAAAATCAGACCTTACCTGACTAACCTTGCTAAAGCAATCCAAGTCTACAAGAAAAACTCACCTAGCTGAGGTAGTAATTACATCAGAATCAACTCACACTAGAAGAAACAGAAACCAACATTTTGAAGACAACAATCACGAAGAAACAGACACACTTATGATTTGCCTGGCAATAGTAGCATCACAACAGTTACCTGACGCAAAATTGATGTTAGTCACTCCTGATACAGATATTTTGGTTCTGGCTCTTGCAAAACAATGACAAGCTGTGCAAAAGAACGACGCTCTCGTTGGTATTCGGTACGGTGGACATAGAACAAATCTGTAGAGCTTGAGGCACGAAAAATGCGCAAGCTTTATACCTATATACCACGCGTTCACTGAAGCGGACAACTTTGGGAAGTTCTCAGGAATAGGTAAAACCAAATGGTTTCAACTGTACTTGAACGCTAATGAAACCGTCTATGGAAGGTTATCTTAAGCAGGAGATGAAAGACGAACTGGAAAATTTTGTTTGCTCGATGTACTGTCCGAAGGGTCTGTACGTCAGAAGCATACCGGATCTAAGATAGCATCTGTTCTGCAAACAACTCGCAGAAAGCAACAAGTTACCACCTTCACTTGCACTTGAAGAACACATCAAGCGCGTGCAGATACAAAACCGGGTATGGTGCCAAGCCACAGTCATGCAGCAGCAGCTTCTTGACCCTTTAAAATTCGGTTACTTTAAGGATACAGGTGGACATATTCTGCCAGTTACTACAAAGGTTCTTCAGCACCACAGGCTATCATCGAGTTGGTCAGATGCCAATGTAAAACCAACTGCTCCACGCAAAGATGTTCATGTAGAGAAAGAATAACTTTCCATGCACAGAAATTACTTTGCTTCTAAAAAACCAAATGCGAAAATGACTAGGCTGCAGCATTGTAATTACTGACAGTGAAAGTGATGAAGATGAGGTCTCGTGAAATGATATTAAAGAAGATAATGGGTTCCCAATGAAATTATTTTCATAATTTCACATAAACTTAAAATATAATAAAAAGCTATTAACTTCTGAAAAGTATGCCTGTAAAAATATTGCGATCAATAGGCCCTACTACCTACCTTTGTACTATAGATAAATGCAACATTTATCAGCGTTTTAGTATTTTATATTATTAACCAAATCGTTTGTAAATTCCAGTAGTGTCACAAAATACAATCATCACTTTAAATTAACTGTGCCAATGGAAACTTCAAAATTCCTTTTTTTATGTTGAAACAAATTTTTGTTCTAAAAAATTCCGATGATAATGCGCGGCCATTTTTAAATTCAAAGTGGCCGTTTAAAAGTTATCTTTGTAGATGCAGGCGTAGTTTAAAACATTCCAGATTTTAAAACATACTAAGAGAGATTCACGTTATTCTAACGTATCGGACGCCATTTTAAAATCGAAAATGGCGGCCATAGCAACATAATTGGCTTGTCATGCCAATTAAATATAAATTTCATCTCCCTGATGTTTAAACATAGGAGAAGCATTTACATTTTCCTTCTATGTCACCTGGAAGCCGAGATACCATGAAATTCTCGTTTGACGATGGCCATTTTAAAATCCAAAATAGCGGCGATATGGGCATGTAAGCAATTTTTAGAAGGGATTCATGTATATTTATGATATTAACTCAAATGAAGAGCCTTTTTTACCAACGTTCTTAAACAATTACAAATCGAGATATCAAGCAAGTATTATTTGTGGTCAGCCATTTTTTAAGTCCAAAAAAACGACCGTAGGGGCATATATGCAAATTTAAACACTTATTAATATTTTCCTTGTGTATATACATAGAAGAAACAACTAACATGAACTCTCTATGTCAATTGGAAGCTTAATTATAGTAAAATTCGTATTTTAGGGTCAGCCACTGTTTAAATTCAAAATGGCGGCCGTGGCTGCATATTTACAAATTTTAAGTTGATGTTAATATTCTTGATGTTAAAACATAGTATGAGAATTTCATATGAACTTCCTAAGTCACTTGGAAGCCGAGATATAATTAAAACCATATTTTCGGGCGGCCATTTTGATTATCCAAAATGGCGGCCTTAAAAACATCTGAGCAAATGTAAACATGGATTTTTGAATTCCTGACGTTTCAAGCTTTCCAAAAATATGGCACTTTGCTAATCTCCAAAAAAATCCCACGAAAGTCTTTTTTACGACATAGTGAACCTGACTATATGTTAAAGAGGATTTTTTTCTGGAGAAAATGATGCCAAAAACACTAATATTGCAATTTGTCCTGGGTTTGGCCGATTTTTTACTTATATGTCTTAGATCATAAATCCTTAACCGACTGCCCCAAAAATATAAAACAAATCACAGTTGATCAAAATCAAAGAAGATTGAAAAAAAAATGAGTTGGTTGATTTCATATGAAACGACCGAAGTATAACATGTGTTAATGTTTGTCGATCTTTCTCAACAGCTCTCTGGTCAAAAGCCACAAATAAAACTAACCTTGAAGACTCCCAACACAAACGCAGCTGCTGCCGCTAAAAGATCCACCACCGGACTACCAGAGCTGCCTGAACTGAATCTTGTGCGGAGAGGTAAGCCCGAGCAAATATCTTTGAGACAACAGGAACCGTAGGTTTTATATGGTTGGGTAAGAGTTAGGGATGTTAATACCCGGAAATTTTCGTACCCGGGTACCCGCAATCGATACCCGAGTTACCCGCGGGTAGTAAATGTTCGATTTATCGTCATGGGTGTCAAACGATTCAGAAAATCATTGGCAGTTGCAATGTATTAGTAAAAGGGCAAGTATGTTTTAGTGTACGATGACTCGCGATACATGGGATTAGAGCAATTACATCAAGCGGAAAGGAACACTGATTGATTACCGTATTGGACCGAATATAGCACGATCTCGAATATAACACGACCCCCCCTTTTTTCAGAATCATTTCAAGAAAATAGAAAAATCAAAGAAAACAAAAATGTACAAGAAACATTTTTTATTTACAATGCAATGAATGAATAGACTAAAGATTCATTCTTACAACAAAACATTTTGAACAATGTTAGGGCCTAGTCCTAAGTTTTTTAACATGGTAGGGCCAACCACAGTTCACCAGGTTGATTAAGGGATTACAAATCGATCATTGTGACCTAGAATCGATTCGGGATCGATTCCCAAGGAAAAACTTTTTAATGTACGCACAGTTATTTTGGTTGTCATTTTCCGCGGAGCCCGTGATGACGTCAGCCGCCCGCCTCACGGGATCGGCTGGCGTTGAGTGGATGGGCGGGGCCTATGTTCAGGCGCTATTTAAAATGCAAGAGCGCGGAAATAACGCGAGTGCTGTTTTAGGGATAGTATTTTCGGAAAAAAAACATCGCGCTATATTCGGTCCGATACGGTACTACATCCTTTCGTGCGCAAATATACGCAACCGAAATCGGATCGTATGCAGATCAAGGTCAAACCTTGTCTTTATCCCGATGTATGTACTCCCGCTACCCGCGCACTACTTCCGTATCAGTTCATTCAAAGTAACCTTCTATTTCTTGTTATCAAATCTCATCTTTTACTTTACACCAAATTAGGGATGGTACGTGTACACATTTAGTATTTACCAATTATCCTTGATCAGTAAACGATTTTTTTTTGCTGTTTTTATCCTGTGTGCGACCAGCAGAACTGTGTTTATCGTGAACCAATTTTGGCCTACAGTCATTGTTTCCTTCATACGCGCTGAGTAGTCTCCAATTTCAACACCCTTCTACGTCTTCACACGGCAGCTTGAGTCATCGCAAACTCGTAAGGCCTACAGTGCTCAAACGTCATTACAACCGGGCAGAACACTCATCTTTTAGTGTTTCTACGCTCCGATTACGAAATTCGGCGCATTGGCATCTGTTTTGTCTCGAGTGCAACCAATGTATTGTATAGTTCTCTCAAGGTCAAGCCTTGTTCGACGCTATCTCAAAGCTCCCCCCCACCCCCTGCCCAACCCGCCCGGAATTCCTTATCAGATCATTCAACAATCTCACTCAAACACTTGTCGCTACAATCACAGCAGCCAGCCACGAGGGGGAGGGGTATAATGATGCGATGTATTGTCTGTTACATGAAAAAGATCGGGATGGACAAAGGAAAGAACGGGTGATTCCGGGTAACGGGTAATGGAAAATTGGACCCGTACCCCGGGTAACGGGTACCCGTTGACATCCCTAGTAAGAGTAGTTAGTTTGTATATCCAATTATGGCCCTGTCCTAATTTTGGACAAGTATTTATTTCTTTGGCAATTTAATCTTTGTTCTTAAAGCAAGTTTATTTGCTTTCCAATGTTGAATTTGATTGGGCCAGTGACGTCATTACGAAGTGACTCCTGATTGGCCGGTTTCATCAAACCTTTGACGAAAATAGGACATGCTCTAAACTGAATGAGTTGAATCAAACCCTTTGATCAAGGCCTTGGACAAATTTATTTGACCGTCTAAATGGTACCATTTAAAGAAAAATCATTGAATGAAACCCTTGAATTCAATGGCTTGAACGAAACATTGAACCATCCAAATACAGCTTTAGTTAAACGAGGGAATTTATTGATGCCCGATAGGCGATAATTCACTAAAATGTCGGTATTGTGGAGAAATTGAGCCTATTTTTGGCACAACGTAGACAAAGAACTAGCCCCAGGCCTAGAGTAAATTCATTTTTAGGCCCTCTAGCCCAACTGCAATTTTGGTAAATTTGTGCCCCTACAATGTTGATTTGTATAAGAATGGCCAGTTTATGCTGTTTTAAAGAAAGTGTTTCTTACGTCAAAACTCAAAATGTTGCTTTATTTTGAGTACCTATTCAACTGTTCATACTAAAATTCAATTGAAATAATTGTATTTTTTTATGGAAAATGGAGCCTTTATTTTGAGTTTTTATACTGAAATTAAAGATTTTTTTTATAACAAAATGTTTGATGCTTTTTTTTTGCTATTTTTCATGGTCCTAATATAACTGACTAAATGTACCATTTAAATTTAAATTAATTTAAAATAGTAGGCCTACTATCGACAAACACAATAGCCATTCTGCGACACTTCAGAAAATTAAAGGTGAAATTAAAATAAAATAAATCATCCCTAGCATAATTGTCAATAAAAGATTAATTGGATGAGCGAAGCGTAGACTTCAATTTCACTGACCCCTCAAAAAATTTAGCTCCCAATGTTTTTTTTTTTTTTTTTTTTGTAATTTTGTCTGTTTGTTCGCTCTCTACCGGGAAAACGGCTTATCCGATCTAAAGAAAATTGGAGGGGACCTTCGAAATCTCTGAACTTAGAGCTGTATTGTTTTTTAGTACAATCGAAGAAATATTTCTCGTGAATATCGTACTTTTACGATTTTTTAAAATTTTTAGTGCAATATTTTCGTGGCATTTGGGCCGATTCTGACCAAACGGGTGGGGCTACAACGTTCATATTTTACATGTACATTAAGGTAATTGTATTGCTTTATGAAAGAAAAAGTTGAAAAGGTTAGCCAGAATCCATAGAATAAAGGTTTTAATATGAGTTTTTTGAGGTACATAATAACAATTAACAAGTAACAATAGAAACTTAACAACAATCACCTACAATGCGTTCAAAAAGCTCTTGCAAAAGTAAAGAGAACCCCACGCAAACTAAAATTTACCAAAAAGCTCATCCATCAACGCGACTAGAAAAAGAAAAAAAAGCTTTTGCGAAGCTTTCCTAGTAGGGATGACATCGGGTACTCGGGTACCCAACTCCCACCCGACTAGTCGACTCCCCTTTTCAAGGAGTCGGGTTAAAAAAAAAAAAAAATAAATAATTTTATGATAAATTGAAGAGATTGCACTTGTTGTCTCGTTAGTCGTTTATCTTATCTCAAAACGTAAAACATAACAAATCAGCGAGAGTCTTGGCCGGGCCAAGAGACAAGCAAGCTAGTGATACGTAGCGGGTGGAGGGTGGGGGGGGGGGAATGGCCGGACAGCGTTTATGCAAACCCACTGAAAAATCAGTTATATCAACTGAGTGGGTAGACTCATACAATTTATTTATTATTTATTTAACTAGAGTTGTGGGCTAAAAATAACTTTTGCATAAAAAAAATCAAAAAAATCGGCTCCGGAGTCGACTCCAATATTTACTACCCGATGTCATCACTACTTCCTAGTTTCTTTTTATTTAACTTAAGATTAGGGCTGTGCGAATAGTGAATTTTCAGTTCGAATCGAATATCGAATATTCAAATGCAAAAAGTTTCGAATATCGAATTCGAATAACGAATAATTTTTTCTTTCGAATATTTTCGAATAATGATTTAAAAAACAGCATTTTTCAAAAAGTTGAGTTTTGTTGTTAATAAGTGTTTGATATTTCACGAGATCAACGTCCAAAAATTTTGGGTGGGGAGGCTACCTTAGGCTGTGAAGTGAAAAATGACTGACGAGGGGTGATGTTGCAGCAAAAATAAAAAACCATAGACCATAGATGGTCAAAAGATGAAAATAGAGGCTTATTTTTGAGCCCAGGCCTAGGTCCTACTGAAAATCAAGACAAGTGATGACTTAATAACATGCCTAGGGCTAGGCCTAGACCTTGCCTAGCCTAGGCCTAAACCTAGGGCCTAGGCCTAGCCTTTGTATATCCAATTCCTTTGACTTAGGCCTAGCCCTACAACAATCAAGACAAGTCTGACTTGATAACATGCCCAAGGTACCTAGGCCCTAGACTGGTCCTAATCACAAAGATAAGTGATAGGCCTAGCCTAAGTCTAGGCTCACTAATTTCAGTGAAACCGAGGCCTAGCTGCTAGTCTAGGCTAGGGCTTTTCTAAACCTAGGGTAGGCCTAGGCCCAAAAGGGATGCCCAAGGTAGGTAGGGCCTAGTAGGCCTAGGGCTGTCAAAAGATCAACAAGTCCCAAAATATGGGGTTTGAACTTTAAGACAAATGCCTTGCAAACGCGTCGTCATCTTCCACAACTTAATACAGCACAACAACAAAATAATTAATTTAATCATTAAAAAATCGCAAAGACAACGAACACTCGTCAAAACAATCACAATGAAGCAGTTCAAAAGACAGGTTATGAAGGTTTTGATGCCATTTTGTTGCCATAACGAAATTTTTCTTTAGTCGACGCTAGCGCGATCTATCGGCGAAAACGTTAACTTCTTGTACTTGTACCAAAGTCGAGCTCTGGCGGCGAAAATTCAAACTCCTTGCACTTTAGGCGGGCTTTTTAATAGTTACCGCGAGACTCGCAAATGAAGCCAAAATAGTTCGAATTTCGAATAGTTACTATTCGAATTTCGAATCGAATATGGAAAAAATTATCGCGAATATTATTCGAAAGTCGAATATTCGCACAGCCTACTTAAGATGTAACACTCACTAAGGGGGCTTTATGGTCTGACCGAGAGTCATGAAATGCTTGATGTTTTGCAGACCGTCCTCCAGTTCCACGGTTACCGGCAAGAAGAGGCCAGCGCCAGATGACCCAGACGATGCGGCAACAGCTGCCAAGGTACTGGGTCGTTACTCTCTAAATGTTTGTAGTTATTGTTGTTTCGTTTGACATTGGGCCATGATGTAAAGAAGCACATTAATCTAGAATAGTAATGGTAATCAGCTCATATAGTCTACAAGGATCCCAGGTTCCCCTTTTTAATGCTATAAAACTGTCGAGTGTATTTTTATTTTATCATTTATTCAACGGACAACTTAAAATGATGTGTGGCTCGTTGGTCTTGTGTGTGGCTCTTTGGTCTTGTTGTTAGCGTACCTGCTTCCAATGCAGAAGGTCCGGGGTTCGATTCCCGTCAAAGTCAGAAGTTTTTTAACTTCTGATTTGGCTAAAGTCCATCAGTTCTTGTCTTAGGAGTTTGTAAACGGTGACTTTGGAGCCGTCCTAGCAACGAAGCACATAGTAAATTCAGAGTTGTTCTGAATCGGCCTTGTTGATTCTGGCGTTGATTCGCGGGTGTTTGCACTGTCCATACCACTGATTGCTATATTTCCTATTAAAAATATTGATCTTTGGTTGGTTATCGCTCACGTGTCGATTGCGTCGGGGCCTACAGGGTTGGCTTGGTCGCTTGATTAAAGTCCTCCACTGAAAATCAGTTATATAACTGAGGGGATAGACTCTAAAATCTTTAAAAAAAATTTATTTTTTTTTATTTTTTAAGTTTTTACAAACTGATTTTGTTTGCAAAAAGAGCAGCTTTTCTGCTTGGGGTTTTTAAATAGGAGTGGGTTTGGGGGTTTTAGGCTCGCACAATTAGAAAAATGGAAATTTCTTTTCCCCAGGGCTGCCTTTTTTTTTTTAAATCCTGTTTTGGGGAAAAGTTTAAAATTTTTCTGCAAAAATCCGGGGAAAAAATCTAAAAACGTTTAAATTTTATTAATCAAAACTATGAAAAAAGGCTAAAATTTTGATGTTTTTTATTTGTTCCTTCATAAAACCCAAAAAATTTTCCCAAAGGGCCCAGGCCCATGCACAGAAAGAGAATAAATGAGCCGGAAACGTGTGGTTGCTTTTAAATTTAAAAGGTTGGTTTATGGGACCACGGCCGTGGTCTGCTTTAAATTTTAATGAGTCGGGTAGGGCTCTAAAAATGAATTTATTTTTTAAATTATGTTGTGGTTTTTTTTCAGGGAAATTTTAAAATGATTTCAGTGGTTTTTTAGTAATGTTTGGGGGTATTGTATAATATCTTGTTTTAAAATGGATATTATTAATAATAGGTTTAGTTTTGTAATTGCACCGTGTTTGTTTCCAGGTGGCGGCCATGTCAAAAAAACCGTTGGCGAAAGCAGGCGCCACTCCCGACGAGAAAAAACTGCTGAAGCACTGAAAGGCCGTGAAGACGCCCATTGCTCGCAAGGGTCAAAGGTTTAAGTTTCAAACCGCTATTCCTTTATCATTCTATGCTATTTGAATAAGTAAACTTAACTTTTAATATTTTTTGTAAGGATTTAACTAGTTTCATTTCATGAGTTTTATTTTTTTTTAAAATTTTTCATCTAGACTTATATTTAAAAAGAAATTATACTTACCAAAATTTTAAATAATACACTAGTGAACACAAGAAAAGCAATATGTGCGAATGTAGGTACTGTCATGTAAAACTTGTAAATCCCCCAACTGCATCCTGTGTGAAGTGACCCATGTCGTACTACGTATAGAAACTTTTAAAGACCTTTTTAGATATTTTGTTTTGCTGATTGTTTTAGTATAGTATATTAATATTTTGCCTAACAAAACAATGGGTAATGTGGCACCTGTAAACCCCCTCGGCACAAAAACCCATTCAGGGTTTTTTTAGGTTGTTGTTATAGTAGCTCCTTGAATGCAGCATACGACTCAAACTTTTGAAAAGCTCCTTTTGAATGCAGAAATACAGACTCAAACATGTTTCCAACCAACTGACCGGGGGTTTTTTTTTTTATGTTTCTATAAGTAGAAAACAGCAAGCTTGGGACTCGGGCCTTACTTTAAAAGTATGAACAGATTTATCTTGATGGCATTTGTTTGTATGAATTGGGCAAAGGGAATTAAAAATTTTTTATAGTGAGTACTGAGTATACTTTATTTAACGCATATAAGCACCCACGAAAATAAGTCGCACTGTTTTCCCACGGTGCCATTTTTTTAATATAGTTTTTCGCAATAAGCTGCCGCGTAGGTTAGAATAAATACATAGGGGGCAGAATTATGCTGCAAATAAAAAAACGGATGTAGGCCTATACACAAGGCCTTTTTTAAATCATAATTGCAAGTCGCGTTTTTTTCCCCCCTTGCGCGCCCCCAAAAAGCCAATTTTTCACTACGTTGTAGATCTGGGAGTCCTCAAAATGATAGTTCTCTTACAGCCAAGAGTGTGCTAAATATAGACCAGGGCAGGTGTAGCGAATGTTTTTGGGTGTACCAACCAAAACAGTGTAACTTGCACTGGCCATTTTACATTTTCGTCAATTTGGCAAAGTTATTTTTTTAAATCAGGGTGCCGTTTTAACGGATTTTATCCCTTTTTTTTCGGGTTATTGGGTGCAAAAAGGATAAAAAGGGTTTTTTTTGTCTTATTTACGGATATTTTTGTTAATTACGTTTTCTATGCTTATTTTCGTATTTTTTTTAAATCTGCCGGGCTAATTTTCATTGTAAAAAATTGAAGGGGGCGATAATCGATTGACTTTCGATAGGGGGGGGAGCAAAGGGCGGAGCCCAAATCCTAACTCCTAACCCCTTGTAGGAATGCTTCTGCTTTTTCTTTTGGGAGTGGGGGGGGCCATGAACAAAAAAATGAAAAGGAGCCTACAAAATTTTTTCTTTCGTTTTTTGGGGTTTATAAAATTTGGGTTAGTGATCATAAACGTGAAAAAAAAATTGGTATATGAAATTAAAATGTTTTTTACAAATTCTGCAAGACGCAATGTTATTTAAAAAACACAACACATGGGCCTAGGTCAAAAATGTTTATGCAACATTCCTAGGGCCTGGGCCCCTAGCCTAGGGGGCTAGGGGTAGGGGCAGGGCCAAGAATTTTTTAAACCCGGGCAGATTTAAAAACAATTTTCTGAAAAAAAGTAAAATTTTAATTTTTAAAAGCAACTTAATTAAAACAACCACGGCGTTTCTGGCTCATTTTTTCCTGTCTGTGCATAGGCCTAAGGCCCTAGCAACTTTTTTTGGTATATGGTAACAAAAAATAAACAAACATTTACCCTTTTTTTTATAGTTTGATCAATGAAATTAACGTTTTTTTTTGACTTTTCACGGATTTTTTTTCGGATTTTTTTTAATGTCCCCCCCAAAAGGATTTTTTTTAAATGTCCAGTGGGAGCCCTTTTTTAATTTAAAAAGCAGGCATTACGCAGCATGACCATCGAGTGTGCCTCCTTGGTTGTTATCAATGACTGAACGGGAGGCTCGGGGAGACGTGGGGGCACCCAATCCCCTGCACGGTTTTCTCGTGTAAAAACCATCTACTCTGTGGCCGTAACCCGAGCGACACTATGAGACGCGGACTTTGGGAAACCTCAAGGGTTTGCACCTATTCAAATAATAACACATATTGACGAAAACTGGGATGCCATTGATTTTTTTATCTTATCGATTATCAAAAAACCAAAATGAAATGACATTATCGTCGATCATCGGTAATTCGAATCACCAATAAACCTGTTGGGACCTATATAATGGAAACCCTCAAGTGTGGCAATTTAAAATCAAAACAATACAATTTCGTTCCGTCTGCTGTCTTTTATGCCAGTTTTTGGGGTTTCCCATTATCGCTGATAGCTCATGATAGCTCTAAAAACCCAATGTTAACAATTTGTAACCCCCTACAGGGGATGCTAATAAAATTTGAACTAACTGAACGAACATTTCCAAACAAATTCGAGTGTGACACCTCAGCCCAACCATGCATGGCACAAAGTGAGATAACTCCGTCTTTAGATTTTGGGTTCGTGCCACTATTGCCCAAAACCTTATTGTATTTCGTATCGCAATGAATTTTTTGGTTATCGATTTGAAATTATACCCTTTTATGTTTATCGATCGATAATATCATTACGTGGCACCCCCTACTAAAACAAAATGTTTTTTTTTCTTTTTTCCCCCGTATTTTAAGATCAAATTTGATGAAAAAGCGTTGCTTTAGGCATTGCATGTAAAAAACGGTAGAGGTATCCCTTACAAACATACTGTAAAAATATACAAACACGAATCGGCCCAAAAAAAGTTTTTTTCTATTAATTTATTTAGTCTTTCCACAGTAAAAAAATTTGGTTTTTACCAGCAAGCCATGTTCTTTTTTTTTTGATTTGGGAAAAATTTTGGGGGCCCCCAAACTCTTCCCCAACTATCTCAGCAAAACCCCAATAGTTGGTGGGGATCCACCAAGTTTTTTTCAAATGAGATAGGTGGGGTGAGGGAAAATGGTACAAGAGAATGCCATTGGTTTTTTCCTTTTGGGAAATAGTGGAGGATTTTGGGAATTAATGGACTTGGGTATTTGTTTATACCTAAATTCATAAGTCCCCTAGGTATCTTAAAAATTAGCGATCATTGTACATGTGAGGGAACCGGGGAAAAATAAAAGAGCCTTTAGCTGTACACGTTTTCCCCGGTAAATCCTCTATTGCGCGTTAATGTCGATGCCTCGGAGGGGGGTTTTTTAAAATTAACACCATGATTTTTCTAAAACCTAGTTACCTCAGGAAATTGAAGTTTCTTTCTGATTGTTTTTACAATCCGGTATCTAAAGTTTTTTGGGGGGCAAAACAAAATACGAGTTCATACAATACATTGAAATTTAGAGAAAGTTTTATGACTGGGTCATCACTGGCATTTATCTTGGAACCGCCAAGTGTCGGTTTTTTCAGCAAATGGCCCATTTAAC
>JAMZAV010008283.1:0-78884 GCA_024449915.1 Sweltsa coloradensis
GACTACCTCCCGGACGGCGACGACAAAGACAACACGGACGGATGATGACACAGACGAAGACGACCACGACGAGGGGGAACCCCTGCCCTCCCCATATGCTTGTGTCTGGTTCTGACCAGCACAGGCCTGTCCACTCCTTGTCCCCCCGCGTCATCCCTTACGTCCCTCCCTTCGTCTCGATTAGCCAAGTTGCATAAATATGAGACGTAAAGCAATATCCAATCAATCAATCTGGGTCATCGTAGGGGAACCCCTTACCTTTGACTACCTCCCCGATGGTGATGACAAAGACAACACGGACGGATGATAACACAGACGGAGACGACCACGACGTGGGGGAACCCTGCCCTCCTCATACGCTTGTGGCTGGTTCTGACCAGAACAGGCCTGTGTACCCCTTGTCCCCCCGCGTCATCCCTTACGTCCCTCCCTTCGTCTCGATTAGCCAAGTTGGCCTTCAAATTCCAACTCGACACCTTCTCGCGGTTTGGCCCATGAATAGGGGAGTTTCACTCCCTGAAACTAATGGCGACCTCTGGGTCGTCGTCGGGGAACCCCTTCCCTTTGACTACCTCCCCGACGGCGACGACAAAGACAACACGGACGAATGATGACACAGACGGAGACGATAACGACGTGGGGGAACCACTGCCCTCCCCATATGCTTGTGGCTGGTTCTGACCAGCACAGGCCTCTCCACCCCTTGTCCTCCAGCGTCACCCATACCTTACGTCCCTCCCTTCGTCTCGATTAGCCAAGTTGCATAAATATGAGACGTAAAGCAATATCCAATCCAAAATCTAATTACGTAAGAAACTAAAAAAAATTAACTCAAGTTTTAAAAATACAAAAATATGAGACAGTGGGTAATTGGCTATGATATGACACGAACGAGAATATCGAGACGACAAATGTACCATAACATTTTTTTTTTTAGAACTTTTGCAATTGTCAGATCGGATCCATCTCGACTACCTCTCCGACGGCGACGACAAAGACAACACGGACTGATGATGACACAGACGGAGACTTCCACGACGTGGGGGAACCCCTGCCCTCCCCATATGCTTGTGGCTGGTTCTGACCAGCACAGGCTTGCCCACCCCTTTTCCCCCGCGTCATCCCTAACGTCACTCCCTTCGTCTCGATTAGCCAAGTTGCATAAATATGAGACGTAAAGCAATATCCAATTCAATCAAATCGCGATCAATGGGATCAAAGCGTCCCAGAAAAACATTCATCCTCGATTTTACAAAAGGGCGTAAAAATAACTATTTAAAAAAAAATATCCCACTACTTCGGGGCAGCTGGAAGGGTTTAGCGGAGTACTGGAAAAAAATTGTTGTGGAATTTATAAAAAACGCGGGACATGACCCGAAAAACGCAGCGCGGCGTCCAGGAAAAGCGTCGAGGAAAAACAATTGCCCCAATTTTCGAAAAACGCTGGAACTGATCCGAAAGCATGCGGAATTGGCCAAGGGGAGCCCAAAAATCTATCGGACCTTTCAGGAATGGGGTACCGAAAAAGCGACACGGATTTTAACCATATCAGTATTTAACACCTTCTCGCGGTTTGGCCCGTGAATAGGGGAATTTCACCCCCTGAAACTAGTGGCGAGCTCTGGGTCGTCGTCGGGGAACTTTCCCCTTCCCTTTGACTACCTCCCCGAGGCCTGTCCACCCCTTGTCCCCCCGCGTCATCCCTTACGTCCCTCCCTTCGTCTCGATTAGCCAAGTTGCATAAATATGAGACGTAAAGCAAATCCAATCCCGACGGCGACGACAAAGACAACACGGATGGATGATGACACAGACGTTGACGACCATGACGTGGGGAACCCCTGCCTTCCCCATAAAATGCTTGTGGCTGGTTGTGACCAGCACAGGCCTGTCCACCCCTTGTCCCCCGCGTCATCCCTTACGTGCCTCCCTTCGTCTCGATTAGCCAAGTTGCATAAATATGAGACGTAAAGCAATATCTAATCAAAAATTCATACTGAAGACTTGATTTTAATTATTGGTAGGGTCCATTGTTTTTTTCCAAAATTGAAGATGGTGAAAAAAAAAGAAACCACATGATTGATTTGTTTTAACACGGCAGGTGGCAAAGAAGATCTTTTTCAGTTCATTTACATTTCCCAGTATAACAAACACTCAAGGATCTAGGTAATGCAAGTTCAAAGGATAGTAGCCGGAGAGTTTGTGGTGGTTGTAAACTTACCACCAGTGCACAAATCAGTGAGTTAACCGAATATGTCGGAGTAACGCAGTACACGGGCATCGTGTACTGACCCCCTAAAACCAATAAAAACATTGATGATTTTTTCCCCCCTATTGCAAATGCCTTGTAGCACCGGAAATCTTTACCGTTAATATTATCATCCGTGTTTAGGGTTAGCTTGTTGAATTGTATGTGAGATACATCCACGGCAGCTATGGCGAGCTCTGGGTCGTCGTCGGGGAACTTTCCACTTCCCTTTGACTACCTCCCCGACGGCGACGACAATGACAACACGGACGGAGGATGAGACAGGACGGAGACGACCACGACGTGGGGGAACCACTTCCATCCTTATATGCTTGTGGCACAGGACTATCCACCCCTTGTCCCACCGCGTCATCCCTTACGTCCCTCCCTTTGTCTCGATTAGCCAAGTTGCATAAATATGAGACGTAAAGCAATATCCAAGCAATCAATTTATCAATTTAATGTTATAATAGCTGTTGTGACTCGCATACATGCTGACTCGCATACATGCCCAGTCGAAGAGAGTTCTTCAACGTAGTGACTGGTGCCCATTAAGGGGGCTCTCATGCACATTTCCCTTCCTCCTTCTTTCATTAATCACAAATCCATTCTCACCTTTCAATCTTTTTCATCTTATTCTTATCATCAGTGCTGGCCCCCTTAGTGATCCAAACGCTCTCCGCCGTGTTTGCCGTGCGGTGCGACCCGTGTCGGTGGAAAGGGGGATCCTGGCTGCTGAGATAAGTGCAACCTGAGGGTTGTATGGACCAACACGCAGCTTTGGCCCCTGCTCCATCTAGACGGGTGGTACAGGTTTAGCCCGAAACGTATCAATCGGCAAGTGTCGACATTTGTTGCACACATTGGGTTAGCTTAATTGCTATATCAATTGCGTATCCCTGGCGCCGTTTTCGACGTCCCATTTGAGGCTCCATGGAGGGTGGGGAGCGCAGTAGACGAAGCAAACTAAATTCTATGGCTAATAAAAATTTATCTAAAGGAATTAACTCAAAAAAGCGCAAAGAAGCATCATCAGATGAGGAAGTGCAGGTGGAAGACAACCATGGTATGTTTGTCACTCCCCTGTACCTTGTTGTCAAACCATCAGGGAGAACATTTTCCAAAGTGAATCCCTTGTTTATTGAAAAGACTCTAGAAGACATGTTGGGGGCTTTGCCCTCTGTAAAAAAGTTGCGTGATGGATCCTTGTTGATCCATTGCGCAACCGAGAAACAATCGAAAATATTACTGGAAGTGAAAACACTCTGCTCTCTGCCGGTTTCAGTTGATGGACATCACTCTCTTAACGTATGTAAGGGAGTGGTATCTTGTTTTGACTTATTGAATTGTTCGGAACAGGAAATAAAGGAATACCTCGCCAATCACAAAGTTGTTGAAGTGACCAGGATTCAGAGTAGGAAAAATGGATCACTTGCTCCGACTCCTGCACTGATACTATCATTTGCCTTACCTCAGCTACCTACCGATGTCAAAATTGCTTTCTACCGTCTAAAGTCCGTCCATATATACCAAACCCACTCCGTTGTTTCAAGTGTCAACGCCTCGGCCACACACAGGCCAGATGCACATCAGAAGAAATTTGTCCAAATTGTAGTTTGCGCGCTCACTCCCCTCCTTGTCAGGAGAAGCCGTGCTGTGAAAATTGCAAGGGCCCACATTCTGCTCGATTACGCACATGCCAATGTGGTTAAAAGAACAAGCAATCCTGGAATTATCAATCACGGAAAAAATTTCCCCTCTTGAGGCTCGACGGCGCATTGGTTCGGCACAGCCAGAAACCCTCTTCCGTTTCATTTGCTTGGGTAGTACAGAGTTCGTCCTCCACAGTATAGAAGCAGACTTCTGGCACAAAACCACGCTTTGCAGGAGACGGTACAACAGTTGTCTAAAACTGTGCAACAACAGGCGAAACAAATTGAAACCTTGACTTGTCAACTCGGTGAAGTCCTTGAATTTTAAAAAAATTCAAGAAATTCAATGCCGAATGTGATTCCTAATAAACACTGCTCACCTTCAGAAAGAAAATGCTGTTACATCAACGCCGCAGATGCAACCAGCACGATCTTCTTCAGTGGAGGGTTGTGTTTCTGCACGTAAGCTGAGCGCACCAGTAGCAACATCTTCCAGCACTTCTACTAGTGCATTTAAAAAAAATATCTACACCAACAACAGTATATTCATTGATTCCCACTGTTGTTCTTCAACGTGCTCAAACAAATATTGGCACAAAAAACAAAAAAAATCGATCGAAGAAAGTTCAGTTCTTCGGAAGAGGACATGGTTTCTGACCCGTTAATGGTTTAGAACCCGGAAACTCTTCTGAGAAACTTAAATGGATGTCAATAGCAAGTCTTCACTCATCACCTATGCTTCTTGGATACCACACTCGTTGAATAAACCTCTCATTAGTATTTTTTTCAAACTTCAAAACACACCCACATTATAGCCAACTTTATCTCGTGGAATTGTCGAGGTTTCTACACAAACCGAGAAGAACTGCAAATCATTGTTAAAGACAGACAACCTAATGTCATTCTACTTCAGGAAACTCTCTTTAAACTCACTGACAATCCAAAATTCAAACACTACACAATATACCGTCTTGATTTCACTGGTGGTGACCGTGCACAGGGGGGTGTCGCCATTATGGTACATGACTCTGTGCATGCACTCATGTTAATATTAATTCTCGTCTTCAAGTTATTGCAGTTACAGCACATCTGATCACTCCTATCACTTTTTGCTCTATATACATACCGCCATCTTTCAACTTTACTAGAGGTGATATGGAAGCAGTTATTGCTCAACTGCCGAGACCGTTTATATTGGCTGGCGATTTTAATGCTCACCATGTAGACTGGGGCTCAACGACATCAGACCGTAGAGGCGATGTTGTGGCAGATTTCGTGCAGAACGCAAACGTTTCCCTCTTAAATTCGGACCAGTTGACACATTTCACTTCTTACACTGGAACCTTATCGGCAATAGATCTTGTGATGTGCACACCCATCCTGTCCCTGGACTTGGAGTTAATTACGTTGGATGATCTTCATGGTAGTGACCACTTTCCACTTGAGATACATTTCGCAAACAACCGACCAGTGTTTCGTCCAGAACAACGATGGAAATTACATCAAGCTGATTGGGGAAAATATCAAGCCCTGAGTGAGTCTGCATTGAAAAAGTAGACTTCACTCGTTTTCGTGATTCCAACAACTTCTGGCTGAAGTTTCCCAATGTTTACTAGATGCTGCATCCGTTGCAATACCATTGACTGCCGGTAAACAGCGTCACCAACCTGTTCCATGGTGGAACAAAGAATGCGCAGACGCAATTAAAGCCCGGAAAAAAAGCTTAAAGACAATTCAATACATACCCTACTTCTGAGAACTTGATAGCCTTCAAGCGCCTGAAGGCCAAGGCCCGATACATCATTAAACAGAGTAAAAAGAATTCGTGGAGGGACTACGTCTCCACAACTACCCATAATACAAATTCCAGCACAGTGTGGAGAAGATTAAGTCTATCTGCGGACGCCCAATGTCTTCTATTCCGGCCATCCTTAACAATGGTGCGCTTGTTACTTCACCGCATGACGTACTGTCGGTGATTGCCAGTCACTTTGCTTCGGTAAGCAGCAACGCTCGCTACGATGCAGTTTTTTCTTCAACGGAAACGAAGAAGCGAACAACAACGGCTTACATTTGCTTCCAACAATACTGAATGTTACAATCGGCCTTTCACGTTATGGGAATTGCGCACTGCGATCAACTCCTTACGGAAAACGGCCGCGGGTGAAGACAAGCTCCACAATAAAATGTTAAACCACCTGACTGACCAATCTCTTGAGATTATTCTGCTCTTCCTAAATTCGTTATGGTTATTGGACGGTTTTCCTGACGCCTGGCGTAGGGCTATTTTAATTTCGCTTTTGAAACCAGGTAAAGACAAAACCTGACCCGCTCTTATCGACCCATTTCTCTAACTAGTTGCCTCTGCAAATTGTTTGAGAGGATGGTCAATAAGCGCCTGATGTGGCTATTGGAATCTCGTGGCTTGCTTACTAATGTTCAGTGTGGATTTCGAAAAGCGACGGAGTTCAATCGACCACCTCGTGCGTTTGGAAACCTTCATCCAAGAAGGATTTGTGGCTAAACAGCACGTAATAGGTGTACTCTTTGACATAGAGAAAGCATATGACACAACGTGGCGCTATGCCTATTACAACAACTTCACGAGTGGGATTTTAAAGGTCACCTGCCCAGGTTCATACAGAACTTTCTTCATGATAGAAAATTTAAAGTACGGATAAATAACATTTTATCAGACCCATATGAACTGCAAACGGAGTTCCTCAGGATCTGTCCTTTCGGTTCCTATGTTTGCAGTCGCAATAAACAGTTTTCACCTCGTGCTACCCAAGTCCATCATGTCCTACCTTTTCGTCGACGACTTGGGGTTTTCTATAGGTCGGTCACATTTCCGTTGCCGAACGACATCTACAGATTGCATTGAACAACATCGGGGATTGGGCCCGAGCACGCGGCACAAAATTTTCTGCCGATAAAACACAATGCATTCACTTTTGTCGCAGTCGGAATATGCACGTAGAGCCACATCTATACCCTTAACGGTGTGCAACTTGAATTTAAAACCACACGTTCGCGTTCTTGGCTTGGAGTTTGATACTAAACTAATTGGAGAAACCACGTCACAGAATTGCGCAAACGATGTATGTTGAAATTAAACATTCTTAAAGTTCTTAGTAACACTTCATGGGGTGCGGACAGGACATGTCTTTTGCATATATATGGCTCACTGGTTAGGTCCGTAATGGACCCATGCCTGTTGGGTCTACTCGTCGGCCCGTGATTCCATCTTGAAACTTCTTGATACTGTCCACCACAGTGGTCTCCGGTTGGCGCTGGGTGCATTTCGAACGAGCCCCGTCCTCAGCCTGTATGCTGAGGCAGGATGACCTCCCTCGCAGAAAGACGGAATTACTTGTTGGGCAGATATGTATTGAAGATCCGGGCAATGCGTAACCACCCATCTCATGACGCTCTATTTGATGAGAGATTTGTCCATCACTTTCGATACCAAACCTTTGGCGACCCTTCCAGTCGGATTACGTTGCAGACATCTTTTTATGACATTTTATGACATATGTTGAAACTAGGTCAGGATTGTTGGAATACTTTGCTGAAATAAACTGCGCCGTGTGATGCCCTGTCTTTCACTGAAAGTACGACCCCCTTCTTCCATACTTTCTCGTCGTGAGGAGGTTGTATTGGCGCGAGTACGAATAGGGCACACCCACCTCACCCATGCCTATCTTTTTACCAGAGATAAGATTGCTCCGATTTGCGACACGTATGATGTGTTGCTATCCGTTTTATCATTTGTTGACTGACTGCTCTAAGTATGATGGTTTGAGACTCCAATTAAATTTAAATCTATCATATGAAGAACTTTTGTCTTATAAAAACAGTGAAAAACTTATCAGATTTCTAAACCTTAGCAATCTGATCGACAAACTATGACAGTTCAAATAAAAATTAAAAGTCCATGAAGCATGTTGACTTGCTATTCATTATGACGACGTTGGCAACGGTTTCCTGATAATGATTATGATTATGATTTGGTAATTTGACATTTTCTACATATGACAACTTTAGCATGTATACCTTTCCCTGATTTGGCTGTCTACAAATATATCGACCTTGGCAATTATTTTTATGACAATGATATGAAAAACACATTTAACCCTTATTAACGTATTTACATTCATAAAATAGTTAACTAAATATCTGGAGGCGCGAATAATCTTTGCCTTTGAAGCGCACTAAACTACTAATACTTATACTAATTTTGTAGATCGGGCCTTCAAATTCCAACTCGACACTTCTCGCGGTTTTGCCGTGATTAGGGGAGTTTCACTCCCTGAAACTAATGGCGAGCTCTGGTCGTCGTCGGGAACCCCTTCCCTTTTTACTACCTCCCCGACGGCGACAACAAAGACAACACAGACGGATGATGACACAGACAGAGACGACCACGACGTGGGGGATCCCTGCCCTCCCCATATGCTTGTGGCGGTTCTGACCAGCACAGGCCTGCTATCCGTTCTCATTTGTTGACTGACTGCTCTTTGTATGATGGTTGAGACTCCAATTAAATTTAATCTATCATATGAAGAACTTTTGTCTTATGAAAACAGTGAAAAACTTATCAGATTTCTATACCTTAGCATCTGATCGACAAACTATGACAGTTCATATAAAAATAAAAAAATCCATCAAGCATGTTGACTTGCTATTCATTTTGACGACGTTGGCAACGGTTTCGAGATAATGATTATGATTATGATTTGGTAATTTTACATTTTCTACATATGACAACTTTAGCATGTATAAACCCTTTACCCCATTTGGCTGTCTACAAAAATATCGACCTTGGCAATTCTTTTTATGCAACGATATGAAAAACACATTTAACCTTATTAACCCTATTTACATTCATACATAGTTAACTAAATATCTTGGAGGCTCGAATAATCTTTGCCGTTAAAGCGCCCGAAAACTACTTATACTAATACTGTCCACCCCTTGTCCCCCCGCGTCATCCCTTACGTCCCTCCCTTCGTCTCGATTAGCCAAGTTGCATAAATATGAGACGAAAAGCAATATCCAATCCAATCTGGGTCGTCGTCGGGGAACCCCTTCTCTTTGACTACCTCCCCGACGGCGACGACAAAGACAACAGGGACGGATGATGACACAGCCGGAGACGACCACGACGTGGGGGAACCCCTGCCCTGCCCATATGCTTGTGGCTGGTTCTGACCAGCACAGGCCTGTCCACCCCTTGTCCCCCTGCGTCATCCCTTACGTCCCTCCCTTCGTCTCGATTAGCCAAGTTGCATAAATATGAGACGTAAAGCAATATCCAATCAATCTCGCGGTTTGGCCCGTGAATAGGGGAGTTTCACTCCCTGATACTAATGGCGAGCTACGGATGATGACACAGACCGAGACGACCACGACGTGGGGGAACCCTTGCCCTCCCCATATGCTTGTGGCTGGTTCTGACCAGCACAGGCCTGTCCACCCCTTGTCCTCCCGCGTCATCCCTTACGTCCCTCCCTTTGTCTCGATAGCCAAGTTGCATAAATAGAGACGTAAAGCAATATCAATCATCAATCTGGGTCATCGTAGGGGAACCCCCTTGCCTTTGACTACCTCCCCGATGGTGATGACAAAGACAACACGGACGGATGATAACACAGACGGAGACGACCACGACGTGGGGGAACCCTGCCCTCCTCATACGCTTGTGGCTGCTTCTGACCAGCACAGGCCTGTCCACCCCTTGTCCCCCCGCGTCATATCTAACGTCCCTCCCTTCGTCTCGATTAGCCAAGTTGCATAAACATGAGACGTAAAGCAATATCCAATCAAATCCAAATTTTAATTGTTTTTTTGTATTTAAGAAAATAAAGATTTTTTTCCCAATTCAATGGGAAGAATAGTGCCTTTTTGAGAGAAGATTGAAAATATACAGGTGCTTAAATGGCTTAAAAACAGAAAAAAAATTGGTTTGTCCCGGAAAAATAATGAATCTCCAGTACTGGTGTTATTTGAGAGACACAACATCTAAAATATGCAAAAAAATCCAGAAAAAAATCTTATTTTGTACTTCAAGTTTAAATTTTTACCAAAAATAAAGTTTTTATTCAAAATCCAAAAAATTCCAAAATTCTTAGGAAAAAAATGGAACATTAATTGTATTTTTACAACTACCTAATTATGACAGTATTAATTCGGGAATAAAAGGGTTTGGGGTTCCAAATATATACCCACATCCGCCGGGTGTAGGATGTGGGTGGCGTTTAAGTAGATTCAATTTAGGATAATTCCGTTATCTCGGCAAAAGTCACTGCACTCGACATTTAGCTGTCTTCTGTGGATCTACAAGAAGAAGTACAGGAGGGGATATCAGTGTAGGCTTTGGATTCTTGGCTTCACGGTACAGTAGCCATGTCTTGAAGTACTGTAGGTACTTTAAGAACATGGGGCCCTGCATCCAACCGGAATCTGTTTTGCCTAAGTACCAGTCCTTTGGGAATTTTCCCCTCTCTATGACAGGTACAAGTCAAAGGGATGGGGAAAGTCCGCGACTACGACCCAGAGCTCTCCCTGAAAACTAATGGGCCTTCAAATTCCAACTCGACACCTTCTCGCGGTTTGGCCCTTGAATAGGAGAGTTACACTCCCTGAAACTAATGGCGAGCTCTGGGTCGTCGTCGGGGAACCCCTTCCCTTTGACTACCTCCCCGACGGCGACGACAATGACAACACGGACGGGTGATGACACAGACGGAGACGACCACGACGTGGGGGAACCCCTGCCCTCCCCATACGCTTGTGGCTGGTTCTGACCAGCACAGGCCTGTCCACCCCTTGTCCCCCCGCGTACATGATTAATGTAGAATGGTATTCTATAGACTAGCCCCCTAGCCCTAGACGATGGATGCAAGAGTCACACGTCATATACACAACAAACGCAAGACCCATCACTATTCTATCAAGAATCATTATTTTAATGTTAATGTCGATAGTAACATCTTTCATTCAAATATTTACCGACGCTAGTGTGTTTTTGATGGATAACATTAACGATTAGATTGTCTCTGAATAGGCAATGTGCTCGAAAAAGCATAATTTTATTGTTTAAAATGTTTTGTGTAAATAAATTGTTTTATCTTCCGATAATTTATCGTATGAATTTGTAAAACAATTATTTTATATTAAACGCAAGCTAATATTTATGATGATTCAACAGCCTATGATTAAAATTGTATATTTCCAATCAAAATAGCTTAATAATTTAGAGTTCCTAACTTACCAAGTGACAGCTGTCTTGCTCGACTTGTTAGCAGTGCATAAACATTCAAGTTCCATGTGAGCCACATCGAAGACAGTTATTGTAGCAGCAGGTACTACTCATGCATGGATAGCTGCAGGTACATCTTTAACCGCTACAGGCACATCCTGAACAACTACAGCACATCCTGAACTGCTTCATGTAAATCTTGGGCAGCTGCTGGTATAGGCCTAGTTCGTGTTTTACCGGGTAAAGTTTTCGCAATTGTAATTTCCAAATCCGTGGGTTGATAATTTTTCAAAGCAATGTGAACTTCTTACCCGTAGACAGTGTACGACTACAAATAGACAACCAGTAAAGCTAGGCCTACAGCTTTAATTTAAATGAAAAATCGCACTTTTTTTAAAATCTATTTGTCAAACTGCTAAATTTATGTAACCATATCTGCAGGCACAGGCACAAGGGTAGAAAAAGTAAAATATGACAATCTCATGGGCAAAGTTTTCATGTCACTTTGGGAATGTGGTTTAGAGCTCCTTGCCTATGCTGACCCAAGGCTTCTTCCGTGTCACGCCAAATAATAAAGATCCTCCACCTACAGCATAGACCTTTCAGTAGGCCTAACAGCCTATGCCATACACCCCCCTTTTGGTTTCCCGAACCCGATCTCGAGACCTCCCCCCGGTATCCCGGTGATGGATGCCTCACCCGTCAATGCTCCCATCCTCTGTGAGAGGGTCTAGTTGTTGGGGTGTGTCACCACTCCCCGTTGTTTTAATCTTGTTACGAACTTCCACAACTGAAATGAAAGCAATTATATAGGTAGGCCTACACCTAGTCTTGATTGGCCGACATTTACAGTAGAGCCCTACAATCGGCTCAGCATTTATGTAACCTCTGTAGAAATGAATGCAAACCCTTTGTCCAGTAGGTAAATATTTTTATACTTACGTTTATTTTTCGAGAGTTTTTTGTAGTCCTTCCATTTAAGATGGCTCCATCATAACTGACCTTATTCCAGATCTGCCCACAATTCACATATGTTATTCATGAAAGTGTGCTTTTTAATAATTACCATAGAAGAAAGTATGTTCCCGAATTAAATTTTGAGGAATCATCATTTTAATGAGATGGAATTTCCTATCTTCTAACATGGTAGGTGAGCTGGATTGCGTGGCTTGCTTACTAATGTTCAGTGTGGATTTCGACAGCGACGGAGTTCAATCGACCACCTCGTGCGATTGGAAACCTTCATCCAAGAAGGTTATGTGGCTTAACAGCACGTAACAGGTGTACTCTTTGACATAAAGAAAGCATATGACACAACGTGGCGCTATGCCATATTACAACAACTTCACGAGTGGGATTTTAAAGGTCACTTGCCCAGGTTCATACAGAACTTTCTTCGTGATAGAACATTTAAAGTACGGATAAATAGCATTTTATCAGACCCATATGAACTGCAAACGGGAGTTTCTCAAGGATCTGTCCTTTCGGTTCCCCTAAATTCCAACTCGACACCTTCTCGCGGTTTGGCCCGTGAATAGGGAAGTTTCACTCCCTGAAACTAATGGCGAGCTCTGGGTCGTCGTCGGGGAACCCCTTCCCTTTGACTACCTCCCCGACGGCGACGACAAAGACCACACGGACGGATGATGACACAGACGGAGACGACCACGACGTGGGGGAACCCCTGCCCCCCCCATATGCTTGTGGCTGGTTCTGACTAGCACAGGCCTGTCCACCCCTTGTCCCCCCGCGTCATCCCTTACGTCCCTCCCTTCGTCTCGATTAGCCAAGTTGCATAAATATGAGACGTAAAGCAATATCCAAAAAAATCCCTGTTTGCAGTCGCAATCAACAGTGTCACCTCGTGCATACCTAAGTCCATCATGTCCTACTTATTCGTCGACGACTTGGGGATTTTCTAAAGGTCGGTCAACATTTCCGTTGCCGAACGACATCTACAGATTGCATTGAAAAACATCGGTGATTGGGCACCGAGCACGTGGCACAAAATTTTCTGCCGATAAAACACAATGCATTCACTTTTGTCGCAGTCGGAATATGCACGTACATCCACGTCTTACCCTTAACGGTGTGCAACTTGAATTAAAACCACACGTTCGCGTTCTTGGCTTGGAGTTTGGTACTAAACTAAATTGGAGATACCACGTCAGAGAATTGCGCAAACGATGTATGTTGAAATTAAACATCCTTAAAGTTCCTAGTAACACTTCATGGGGTGCGGACAGGACATGTCTTTTGCAAGTATATCGCTCACTAGTTAGGTCCGTAATCGACTCTGCCTGTTAGGTCTACTCGTCGGCCCGTGATTCCATCTTGAAACTTCTCGATACTGTCCACCACAGTAGTCTCCGGCTGGCGCTGGATGCATTTCGGACGAGCGTCCATCATGGCCTACTTATTCGTCGACGACTTGGGGATTTTCTATAGGTCGGTCAACATTTCCGTTGCCGAACGACATCTACAGATTGCATTGAAAAACATCGGTGATTGGGCACCGAGCACGCGGCACAAAATTTTCTGCCGATAAAACACAATGCATTCACTTTTGTCGCAGTCGGAATATGCACGTAGATCCACGTCTTACCCTTAACGGTGTTCAACTTGAATTAAAACCACACGTTCGCGTTCTTGGCTTGGAGTTTGGTACTAAACTAAATTTGGAGATACCACGTCACAGAATTGCGCAAACGATGTATGTTGAAATTATACATCCTTAAAGTTCTTTGTAACACTTCATGGGGTGCGGACAGGACATGTCTTTTGCATATATATGGCTCACTGGTTAGGTCCGTAATGGATTCTGCCTGTTAGGTCTACTCGTCGGCCCGTGATTCCATCTTGAAACTTCTCGATACTGTCCACCACAGTAGTCTCCGGCTGGCGCTGGATGCATTTCGGACGAGCCCAGTCCTCAGCCTGTATGCTGAGGCAGAATGACCTCCCTCGCAGAAAGACGGAACTACTTGTTGGGCAGATACGTATTGAAGATCCGGGCAATGCGTAACCACCCATCGAATAACGCTCTTTTTGATGAGAGATTTGTCCGTCACTCGATACCAAAACCTTGGCGACTCTTCCTGTCGGATTACGTTGTAGACATCTTTTAGAATTTTAAATTTTGATGTACCCAATCTATTGAGTTTCGTTTTGAGCCGAAACCCTCCATGGCTACTTCCGGAACCTGAAATTTGTTTCGACCTTTGCCGATATAATAAGTCCACAACATCAGATGTAATTTTCAAAACTAGTTTTCAAGCTATTTGTCACGAATACCATACCTTTAAATTCATTTTACTGATGGATCTAAAACCGGCTCGAAGGTTGGTTGCGCTTACTATTGTGGCCGCAGTGGTGTTGGTTTCAGACTTCATGACATGTGTTCTGTTTTTACTGCTGAAATGTATGCCATACGAGAAGCTTTGAGATATATTATGAAAACAAAGATGCGGAAGCTTCATGGTATGTTCAGATAGTTTAAGTGCACTTCAGGCACTCCACGTCATGTTCTCTACTCACCATTTTAGTAATTGACATCCAGTTCTTCATTGAGAAACTTCATGCGAGAGGCTACAAAATCATGTTCTGCTGGGTCTCTGGTCATGTAGGTATCTCTGGCAACGAGAAGAGGCTGACTTGGCAGCCAAGGCTGCAACGCAAAAAGCATCAACTGATTTTGACCTCGTACCTGTTCCTGATGTCCACAGTGGGTACAAGAACCATATGTTGAAACTAGGTCAGGATTGTTGGAATGCTTTGCTGAATAATAAACTGCGCCGTGTGATGCCCTGTCTTTCACTGAAAGTACGACCCCCTTCTTCCATACTTTCTCGTCGTGAGGAGGTTGTATTGGCGCGAGTACGAATAGGGCACACCCACCTCACCCATGCCTATCTTTTTACCAGAGATAAGATTGCTCCGATTTGCGACACGAGTGATGTGCTGCTATCCGTTCATCATTTGTTTACTGACTGCTCTAAGTATGATGGTTTGAGACTCCAATTAAATTTATATCTATCATTTGAAGAACTTTTGTCTTATGAAAACAGTGAAAAACTTATCAGATTTCTAAACCTTAGCAATCTGATCGACAAACTATGACAGTTTATTAATTAATATCAAACCCTATTTCCAACTAAGTCGGGTAGGGGTGGGAGGGTCCCACCACATTCTTGGCTCCACGGGGTTATCGAAGCCGGCTAGCCATGCCTGACGCTTCTCCCACATCATCTTTTTCTTCCTCTGCGTCATCAACTTCACTTCTTCCTCTCCTCTGTCTTCTTCCTCAGGGACCTCCACCAGTTTGTTCATGTTTTTCGTTCTTCCCAACATTTTTCTGGTTAATCCTTTCCCAAGCTGCATTTCTCTTTTTCAAATCCATTGCTATAACTTCTTCCCATCTCAGTCTGGGCCTCCCTCTTTTTCTCTGATTGTTTCCTGCATCTTCTTCATACTGTACCTTAGGGATCCTGTCCTCTGCATCCTCTTCATATGTCACAAACCACCTCAGCCTTTCTTTCCCTAGCTTAAAGTTTAAAACTCTTACTCCTAGCTCTTTCCTTATCTTCGTGCTCCTCATCTTATCAATCTTCGTAACTCCCATTACACTCCTTAAAAATTTCATTTCTGCAGCTTGAATTGTCTCTCTTCTTTACCCCAACTGGCCATGTCACTGCACCATATGTGAGTACTGGTACAAAATATGCTTTGTATATTACAATTTTGCATCTCCTTGGCACCTCTTTTTCCAAAGCAGTTTCCTCACTAACTGGAGAAACTACTCAGCGATACCAGTACGCCTTGCAATCTCCGCGTCTATTTTTCCATCGTCGGAGATTATGCTGCCCAGATATTTAAACATATGTGTCTCTACTAGTTCTCCCCTCGAAGTACAATCTTTTTCCTATTCCCCGATTTCTTACTTTTCCCCCATAACCATCACTTCACTCTTGTCAATGCTTATCTCTAGTCCAAATTCTTCTGTACGTTCATTCCATTTCTCCACTTTCTTCTGTACCTCTTCCCATGACTTCCCCCATATGAGTATATCGTCAGCATATATTAAGGTTCTAGACGACTCTGGCCCACCCCTCTCCACTTTCCTCAATATCTCGTCGAGTACTAAATTGAAGAGCATCGGTGACAGTACACTCCCTTGTCTAAGACCTGTCTTGACTTCAAACCAATCCGTTCTGCCATCCTTAGTTTCCACGCAACTCACATTCTTCACATACATACTCTGTACTCTTTCCACCAATCTGTTATCATCTTCTTTTTCGGAGGCATTCCAAACTCTCTCTCTGGGCATCCTGTCATAGGCCTTTGTAAGATCCAGAAAAACCATCCATACCTCCTCCCCCTTTTCCCTTTCTCTTTCCATGAGCGTCTTATTGAGAAAATCAAGTCCACGGTTGACCGTCCACTTCTGAAATCATGTAGACTCCTCCCTCAGCCTCTTTCCACCTTTCTTTCATTCTCTTTTCTAGCACTTTTTCATACAACTTGGCACATTGGCAAAGTACAGTGACACCTCTATAATTACTACACTGTTTGTTGTCACCTTTTTTAAATATTGGTACTATAATACCCTTTTCACAATCCTTTGGAATCTTTTTATCTCTCCAAGCTGCAGTCAACACTCTGAAAATCCAGTACTCCCCGTCTTTTCCTGCTGCTTTAATCATGTCTACAACTACTTCATCTACCCCGGGTGCCTTCCCGTTTTTCATTTCCTTCAGTGCCAATTTAACTTCCGCTTCTGAGAGCTCTTCTTCCTCATCTTCTACTTCGTCTTCTCCTGCTTCACTAGGGCTATATTCGGTAATACTTTTGTGCGCTGGTCTTCCATTCCTTAAATCCTCTACATTTAACAAACTCTGAAAATATTCTTTCCATAACTCTTTCTTCTCCTGCGAGTCGTTTGTGACGGTTCCGTTTCCTTTCGTAGGAAATGTGATTCTAAAACTCTCCCCTTTTCTCCTTGATAATGTTGTACAACCATTTTTATTTCCTTGAAAATCTTCCTCCAATTTCTCTCCGAACTCCACCATACTCTTTCTTTTTCTCTAGTCACTATTTGCTTTACCGTTTGTTTCGCCCTCCCATATTTTATGACATTTTCCTCTGTATAATTCTTGATCTTCTCTTCCACGCCAGTCTCTTATCGCGCACAGCTTCTTTGACTGTTTCATTCCACCACAGTGTTTTCTTCTCTTTTCTTCTCCCCGTTGCTCTTCCGCATACTTCCTCTGCACTAGTTACAAAGGCAGCCTTAAATCCTTGCCATTCTTCTTCGATTCCCTGAATGTCTCCACATGGCAACATTTCTCGTATCTTTTGCCTGAACTTTTCTCTTTCTTCTTTTCTTTGTATCTTCCACACCTTAATTCGCGTCTTCTTTGATCTTCTATTATTCATTACATTTTTACCTTCATAGATTTTAGCTACCAGCAATCTGTGGTCGCTATCCAATGCTACTGATGGTACAACCCACACATCTTCTAACCTCTTTTCTATTCCTTTCCCACACAAATATAATCTATAATGGATTCGTGTCTTGTATCCTCGTCTCCATATCCATATCTTGTTTTCTTATGCTTGCACCTCTTCTTCTCAAACCAGCTATTTCCTACTTTCAAAGAGTTTCGTGCACACAATTCTAACATTTTTATTCCATGTGCATTCCTCTTTCCCCAGCCATGTGGACCCAATACTTCTTCATAACCCTTTCTATCATCTCCAGCCATGGCATTGAAATCACCCATAACGACAACGCCATTTCCTTCAATGCAACCTTCTAATTCTTCCCTGACCTTGTCCTCTCCTCAGTAGGTCTTCCAGTTTGGGGTGCATACACTTGTATGACATTCACATGTTCTTGATCTATTACCATTTCCACTTGTATAATTCTGTCACTTGTATATGCTATGCCTACAATATTTTCTTTATATTTTGGGTCTGGCAATGAATCCTACCCATTTCTTCCTGCTGTGCCTCCTGACCACATCAACTTGTACCCACCTCGTAAATCCTTTTCCCCTTTCCCCATCCACTTTGTCTCACTTAGTCCTAGAAGTTCAATTTTACGTTCAATCATTGTATCGATTAACTCTTCCATCTTTCCATTGAGCGAGACAATGTTCAATGTACCTATTTTACTAATTTCGCTTTCCTGTTCCCTTTAGTTTGCAATCTTTTCAGGTTCTCATCCTTTTACAGTTCGGTTGGTAATCATTCGCTTGTTTTAGCATGGATTCCTCCACACCCACCTTGTACGAAAAACCTCATGCTTGATTCTGTTTCGTTCACTCCAATCTTCTGTAGTGCCAATCGTAGCTCGCTACCCATCTTAATCTCATCTGCATACCTGCCTGATCCCCATCGAGGTGAAAACCTACTATTTACAAAATTCACTCCATTCACATTTGCCCACTTTTCCAGTGATTATAACTAACAGCTCCCTTTTCCTAGAATCCCATGCACTAATACTATGGTATCTCTTCCATATGTCTCCTCAACAACTTTACCCACTTGATATTCCACAATTATTATATTGTTATCAGTCCCTTTTTCAACTCACGGCTACGGCGCATTACAACTACCTTTCTCACAATTTCTCCTCTAGGATGCTTTTCTTCAGTTGCCCTACCAGGTTCCTCCAACATGATTCCCGGGTATGCCTGGCCCGAATTTTTCTCTTTCTACACCCATTCCCTGTGAGTTGCAGAAACCCTGCACATGCTTCCACTTACGTTCCTATTAGTAGCGCCTCACTCTGTCTTAACATACCATTCTCAGGCTTGAAAATGGGCGTGTCCTTGCACAACAGATGTTGCTGTTGCGCAAAAGGGAACCTCTGGGGCTTGGCAGCGCCAGGGATTGGATGTCATGCTGTTATCGTGCGCTCCTACCAATCCTCTTCCCTCAACATGTTTAGTAGCGGCACTTTCATCCTATTCGATTCAGATGCTTGTTTTGCATAGGACCTAGGCATATGACTATCAATATGTACTCCTACCTGACACTACTTGAGACATTGGTGTTGGTTTAACCTCTCACAACATCATGAGGTCTACTCTTAATATACGAAGTTCCTCCACTTCGTTGTGTTGTTACGCCTAGTTTCTTTTATCTCCACACACTGATCATTATAATGCCACTTCGATCATTTCTTCGAGTATTTGAACTTTTCTATCTTCTTGATCTTCTCATCAACACTCTCTAATTCCTCAAATTTATTCTTCATAGACCTGTTAACCTCCGCAATTCATCCATTTCTCGCAGCATTTCTTTGTACATCCATTCTATTTCAGTCTTCTTGTTCTCCCCAATCTCTCCTCTTGATCAAATCTGGCCGTCAGCACAGTGCAGATGGTCCATCCCATGCACATTCAACAAAACACTTCCATCTTTTGCATTCGTGTTTTCAGCTCGTTACTTGCAATCGCATGAGCTCTTCACCATTAGCGCTGACTGGGCTCTTTTTTATAAACATTCTATACACTTCCTCCTCACGATTCTCTTTCGTATGACATTGCTATCCGTATACTACGCTTTGACTTAGGCCACTAGACAGCGATTTGCCAACGAACCTCTGCTTATCTTCAATCACGCAAATATCCCCTGGCACAACATCAATAATTTCAAGTGTAGCACATGTGGTAGACCTAATGTTCATATTGTTCAAGGTACGGAGTACATACACTCTTTACAAGTCCACTCAACACTTTCCTTGGTTCTAAACATCTTTAATGCACACAAACTGCACATATTTGACATTGTACGCCAGCACGCACTCCTTTTCACATAACGAGCATTTCTTCCCCTGTGTCAATGTCATTATCAAAAACTTGGATATAAACTCCCAACTTGTCGCACATAAATAGTAGCTCTAGTAGTTATATAAAAAAAAAAAAATCATGAAGCATGTTGACTTGGCTATTCATTATGACGACGTTGGCAACGGTTTCCTGATAATGATTATGATTACGATTTGGTAATTTGACATTTTCTACATATGACAACTTTAGCATGTATACTTTCCCGATTTGGCTGTCTACAAATATATCGACCTTGGCAATTCTTTTATGACATTGATATGAAAAACACATTTAACCTTATTAACCGTATTTTACATTCATGCATAGTTAACTAAATATCTGGAGGCGCGAATAATCTTTGCCGTTGAAGGCCCTAAATACTAATCTAATAACTGGGGAACTTATGCCTCCCCATACGCTTTGGGCAGTTCTGACCAGCACTGGCCTGTCCATTCCTTGTCCCCCCGCGTCATCCCTTACGTCCCTCCCTTCGTCTCGATTAGCCTAGTTGCATAATATGAGACGTTAACATACATCAAACTGGTTCTGATCCCGCGCATGCCTGTCCACCCCTTGTCCCTCTGCGTCATCTCTTACGTCCCTCCCTTCGTCTCGATAGCCAAGTGGAATAAATATGAGACGTTAGCAATTATCTAATCAAAATTCCATTTCTCTCCAGCACAGTGACCCTAATCTATAATGGTTTTCTTTACGTAATATTGACTTTCGTTTTGAAATCACTAATTCACAACAAAACCTATGATTGGTGACGTTTTATCAAACGATTCTTTACGTACTCTTTCCTTCCAAATCCTCTGAAAAGAGCAACATTGAGTGCATACACCTCCTGCAAAGGCCTTTCGAAATAAATGGCAATGTGCCAAATTTCTTCACTTAAGATCTTGGGGTATTGCCTGAGTGTGGCTTTACGTTTGTACCTACTATGTGCTCCTTACCTTTTAATGCATTGTTTTGATTTGGAATCTAAATGTGCTGAACACTGAACCACTCATGTTTAGACCATGACTCGCAGGTATTTTTAATGTGCCGTCAGGATTGGTTTGTCGAGAAGGGGCAAGGGTGGTCGAGACGGTTATGCGAGGGCACCATCATACAAGGAAACACTAATACTTGTTTGAATAGTTAGTTTACCACACAGTGTTAAATATAATTTTCAATTTTATTATATATATTTGGCAATGCAGTAGCATAAAATCTCTATCTGAAAAATGTGGATAAAATTCAGGAAATGTCAATAAGGTATAGTCATTTGCAAAAAAAACTAACAAATCATTCTCCGACATTAAATCAATTAATAAAAAATAAAATCAATCAAAAACTGGAATAATGAGGGCAATGTTCCGAAAAGCTTGTCATACTGTTCCTTTATCACTTCTGTACTGCTTTCGCAATTTAGCCTCCATCCGGGGCCTTCAAATTCCAACTCGACACCTTCTCGCGGTTTGGCCCGTGAATAGGGGAGTTTCACTCCCTGAAACTAATGGCGAGCTCTGGGTCGTCGTCTGGGAACCCCTTCCCTTTGACTACCTCCCCGACGGCGACGACAATGACAACACGAACGGATGATGACACAGACGGAGACGACCACGACGTGGGGGAACCCCTGCCCTCCCCATACGCTTGTGGCTGGTTCTGACCAGCGCAGGCCTGTCCACCCCTTGTCCCCCCGCGTCATCCCTTACGTCCCTCCCTTCGTCTCGAATAGCCAAGTTGCTTAAATATGAGACGTAAAGCAATATCCAATCGGGAGACCAGGTGCTCTAGCAGGAGCCTTGTGTTGTTTCTCTCCACCTTGAGCTCCGAGATCTCCTCCTCTCTCTGCAGCAAGTGTTCCCGGGCTGCGTTCAGTTTCGCAAACTCCCGAGGGAGACTGGCAGAGATCTGTTGCTGCAGCGAGTACATCTCCTTCTAGACATCCTTTGGTAAGACAAGTATTAAAATAATTTCAAGTGGTTTTGCTAAAAAATAATATGCTTTTCTTTACAAGCACCATTGGTATTTCATCAAATCCACTGAAAAGTTTAATTGTAATGCATTTTACTATAGTGACAAGTTCCATTTCATTTGTTTCAGGGCCATCAATTTCCAACTCCCAACCTTCTCGTGGTTTTGCCCGTGATTAGGGTAGTTTTTCTCCCAGAAACTAATGGCGAGCTCTGGGTCGTCGTCGGGGATCTTTCCCCTTCCCTTTGACTACCTCCCCGACGGCGACGACAATGACAACACGGACGGATGATGACACAGACGGAGATGACCACGACGTGGGGGAGCCCCTGCCCTCCCCATACACTTGTGGCTTGTTCTGACCAGCACGAGGCCTGTCCACCTCTTCTACCCCCGCGTCATTCCTTAAGTCCCTCCCTTCGTTTCGATTAGCCAAGTTGCATAAATATGAGACGTAAAGCAATATCCAATCAATTAACATGGGTCGTCGTCTTGGACTTTCCCCTTCCCTTTGACTACGTCCCCGACGGCGACGACAAAGACATCAAGGACGGATGATGACTCAGACCGAGACGACCACGACGTGGGGAACCCCTGCCCACCCCATACGCTTGTGGCCGGCCCTGACCAGCACTGGCCTGCCCACCCCTTGTCCCCCCGCGTCGCCCCTTACTTCCCTCCCTTCGTCTCGATTTGCCAAGTTGCATAAATATGAGACGTAAAGCAATATCCAATCATAATCAATCAACATACGTGTTTGACATTTCTAATTATTGTAAACTTGAACGGCTTCCGGTGACCGGTAGAATACTGGTGACAAGTTTTTCTTTGGATTTGGTGGGATTTGTGACAGGCATCCTCGAATGCGGTGCAAAATAAATTGCGTAGGGTTATAGCCACACTGACAAATAAAATTCGTCCTCCTGCCTCTCGACTCTTACGTAGAGAGTAGTTGACACTGTCCTGAATTCAGATAGGCCACACCACGTCACACTCACTGATATCTCTTAACCAGAGAAACGTTTGTTCCCAGATGTGACACATGCGATACCTTCAACTATACAACATAGTTATCAGAATGTACAAAATATGATGTCTTGCGCACGCAATTTGATATCTAGCAACAATTATGTTGTTTTGTTATATTTATTTTTTCATTTCTTCATTATTTATTTACGTCTATCCTATAGTTATAAACTGATTACAAGGAACTATGAGAAATTCTTTCATATCATAACGCCGACAAACTTTCTAGATTTCTCATTCAAAGTAATTTATTTGACAATATATAATTCACATAAAAACACTTTAAAAATTTTCTTTTAAAAAAATGACATTTTGTTTAAACTATCACCACCATTTTTTGTTTTCGTTTTCAAACAAAGAAAAACAATAAAATTAAAAAAACTTCCCAAAAAAATAATTTTCACTTTGAATATAAAAGGGCCCGGCCCCAATGCCCAAAACCCGGGTTTTAAAGGGGCCCCATTTTCGGGACGTTGTGGTCGGGGGATCCCCCTTTTTGATACCTCCCCGGGGCGACGACAATGAAAACAGGGGATGGAGATGACCCCAGACAAAGGGACGACCACGACGTGGGGGCCCCCCTGCCCTCCCCATACCCTGGGCTGGTTTTGACCGCACAGGCCGTCCCCCCCCCTTGTCCCCCCCGTTCATCCCTTACGTCCCTCCCTTCGTCTCGTTTACCCAAGTTGCATAAATATGAAAAGTTAAGAAATATCCAATAAAAAAACCCGGGCACGGGCCTGTCCCCCCTTTTTGCCCCCCCGGCAAAAAACCCTTACGTCCCTACTTTCGTTTCGATTAGCTTGGGTTGATAAATTTTAAGACTTTAAGCAATATCCAAATGCTGGGGTTTGCTTGGTGTAGCCCCAACGTTTTGTTTTAGTAGTTGTTTAAAGCTTTGTTTTGCCCCAACTAGGTATGGGCTAAGTCCGGGTTTGGGTGGACTGAGCATGTTGAGAAGTGCTTGATAGGAAAAATTAAATGGCGCTGAAGTTCTGGGGGTTCTGCTGTTTTCAGGGATGAAGAGATAGGTATAGTGGGGAAAACGGGTTTCCAAAATTCCTTTTATACAGCAAATTCCCCAAGAAAACTTTTTGGGGAAAGTTGAAGAGGCCTTTTTTTTTTGGGTGTAGGCCTCCTTTGGACAAGTCAGTTTAGACATCCTTTTTGGGGGAAATCAGGGACACAGAATTTAAAGATTTCACAAGCTTGTTTGATTTTCTTTGGACGGATTTTACGTCTCATCAGCATTGCCCCGTACGGTATAATATGCTAAAATTTACTGTCATGGGGGGGGGTTTCACCCACCTTAGCCGTCTGTTAGCATTTCTCTTGCCCTTTTTTGGGTAGCTGGGAGATGTCAGGGGATTTTAAAAGAAAGTGTATGTTTACAGCGGGGAATGATGTTTTTTGGGGCTTCCCCTTTTTGGGGTTTTTTTAAAGGGTTGATGTGGCTTTGACCGGGGTAATTTAAAAAAAGTCAAAATTTTTAAACTTTTTTTTAAATTTGGGAGCCCACCATTAAAACATAGACCCGGGCCAATGACTTTAGATCCATGGCCAAAGTTTATTTTTACTGGAGGATCTTATTTAAATTTTTTTATTTTTTTATTTTATTTATTTTTTTAAAAAAACCCGTCTATTTTTTCAGTTTTTAAAAAACTGTTTTTTACAAAGGAGGACAACTAAATAAATTTAATTCCATAAGCAGAAAAAACAAAAAACTAAATTTAAGAAAAATATTTAAAAATATAATATTACAACAATGCATTAAATCACAACAAATTTAAATTAGGGAAATGAATCGAATATAAGAAAAGGGGGTGGGGAATGAAAAAAAAAAGGAAAAAAAAAAAGAAAAATAAAAAAAAAAAGGAAAAAAAAGGAAACGAAAAAAGAGAAAAGAAAGAAAAAAAAAGAAAGAAAAGAAAGAAAAAAAAAAAAAACATTAAAAAAGAAAAACAAAAAAAAAAAAGGTTTTTTAGACGACCCCAAATCAAACGAATATGAGGTTTCCCAAAAAACCGGGAACAGCAAATCGGGGAAAGTAATCAATTTTTCGCGGAAAAAAACCCACCGAACGCGAATTTCATTATTGTGTTAAAACACTTTCTTGTGTTCAAATCTTGATAACAATTTAGTGAAAAATATCTTAAACTCTAATAAAAATTATATCAGATAAAATAATTTTTTAAAAAAATTGTTCTAAAAAAAACTGACTAGCAATGATACAGGACACCTAACTCAAGTTGCAAGTTCCCCACCATTGGGGGGCAACCAGACAATTAGGCAGAAAAATACCCAATTGAAAAACATTGAATACATAAAAATCAAAGCAAAAAATGAAAAAACCCAAAGAGAACAGAAAAAATCATAAATAAAAAACATATAAAGAAAAATTTAAAACATTACATAAAAAAACAGAGAAAATGCCCAAAAATTTAAAATAGAAAAAAATAAAATTTTTCTTTTTTTCTTTGTTTCATTATCATTGCTTAAATTTTTTCCCTTTTAAAAATTTTTTACTATTCCCGTCATTTAAATCATAAAAAATTAAATTTCCAAAAGGATACTCCCCTGACAAGAATAAATTTCTTAATGTTTCAAAAATTTAAATTTTGGGAAAATTTTTCAAAGGGTTCATTAAAAATAAAAATTTCTATCACGATAAAAAATTTAAAAAAATTTTTGGAAAAAATCCCCTGAATACATACCTTTAAATTTATTTGTAGTATTTCCCCAGTAGCTGTTTTTCCATTTTTTCCTCAACAATCGTAAAGGGAAAACCGATTGAAATCTGGCTCATAGAAATTGAATCAAGCAGAGGTAAATTTCTCTTTTTGAAGTAAAACATATTGGGAAAAGGGTTTTAAGTCCAAACCCCCAAATTTAATAATAAAGGGATAGAGTGAATATAAAAAATCACATGAACCTAAACATTCTCTCTGTTACAAACCTTTTCATTCTATTTAAATTTTTTGTGATAAATATTTCAGTGGGGGAAGTTTTAAACCTTTTTTACAGGGGGACACAGACGAATCATGTTTCTTTTGGTACATGTATATTCGGGGGAAAGGGAAACCCCAAGAACGGGGGGTTTGGGGGGCAGGGGCCCCCCAAAACACAGCGCCGAAGGCAAAAATTTTTTTGAAAATCAAGGTCCCCAAAGAAGGCATTGGTGCTTTTGTAAAAAAAGTATTAGTCGGAAAGCAATAAAAAAAATAACGTTTTTTTTTGTACAGGGGAAACTTCATTTTTTTCGTTTCTCCCTATTATATTTTGAAATTTTTGGAAAAAAAACCCCCCTTTCAGGATCAGAAAAAATTTTAAATTTAAAAACAAAACAACCAAGCGTAAGGTTTGTAAATTTATTCGAGCACGCTCGAGCGCTTATTCAAGTGAAAATAGTACCCTTTGCGCGAAAACAATCGAAAAATGAGCCGAAAAACGAGTTTGAAGCGCGAGGAACATGTCTTTTTTTTTTTGCCTATGCTATTTCGAAGAAGGGGGGAAGTGGGGGGGAGGGGACAAGCGTGGGCCTTTAGAGTTGTGGGGGGAATGGGGGAAAGGCTCGGAAAAAATCCTATTTGGGTCTAAAAAGTAGGGCAAAAGGCAGGGAAAAAGAGCCCACATCGCGCAAAAAGGGAAAACGGGTTCTTTCTTGCTTTGCCCCCCGTACTTTTAAAAACCATTTTTTACGGGAAAAACCCAGCGTTTAGAATATTTTTTTTTTTCGTTTTTAAAATTTTTGAGTAGGGTACCCCCCCCAAAAACTTTCCAAGGCCTCCCCCGACCCCTTCCCCAAATGATGATACTTTTTTTAAATACATTTTCAAAATGTTTTTTAAAAATTTTTAAATTTACAATCTAAGAAAACTCCAAGATATTTAAATTCATATACTCAAGAAATTAGCTTCCCATTACAATTCATCGTCAAATGAATATCATTCATGCTTCTATATTAGCCTTATGAAAAACAAAAAATTTTTTTACTATAATTAATATCAATTTTCCTGGGGTTTTTTAAACCCAAAATCACCACCCTTTTTTAAAAACTTCTTAAAGACGTCTTACGATCTTTTAAAAACATCCACCCCTTTAAAATAAAAGCCAAGTCATCAGAAATATAAAATATATTGATTCCCCCCATTATAGTAGATATATCATCTATGTAAAGAATAAATTAAAAGGGGGTCCAATATTAAACCCTTTGTGGTACTAAAAAAAAAATATTTTAAAAAAACTTTCGTCAGACGTCAACTTTTGGGGGGTTACTGAGTGAGTCAATTTTCGGCCTGTGTTCAGGCCCTTTTTTTGCCAAAATTTCGGGAAGTAGGGGGTTTTGTGTAAATTTTAATATTTTGATATTGTTTGGGTCTGTTGTGCTGTGAAAGGGGCGGGGAATTTCGAAAAGACCCGGAAAAGGGGTTTTGGGAAGGGGGTTTTAATTGATTCAAAGCTGCTTTGGGCGGGTTTTTCGGTTCCCAATTTGTTTTTTTGGGAGAAATGTGTGGGCTAGGCCTAGGGGAATGATTCCGGGGTTTGTTTTAAAAATAGGTATTTTTCCCTTCTTTGGGGGGGGGAGAAAGTTTTAAATTCAGTTACTGAGAGTTTGGAAGCCCCCATACCGGGGCTGGGCCCTTTGGGAGCTATGTAGCCCCAACTGCTCCTTTCTGTTTCAACTGCAGGGGGTAGCCCAAACCCCTAAAGTGGGCCAGGGCACGTTCCAATTAGGGGGCCCAATGTTTTGGCAGTGGATCATTTTGGGGCCACTGGTGCCCGCTTTTGTGGTTGTTTTTACAGTTGTTGCTTGATCGTTGGGTTCTTTGTGTTCGGGGCCCAAAAATTTTCCAACTCGCAACCTTTCGGGGTTTTAAACCCCAGTGTTTAGGGGAGTTTTTCTCCGGAAACTAATGGCGAGCTCGGGGGTCGTCGTCGAGCCTTAAAATTTTAAAACTCAAAACCCTTCTCCCCCGGTTTTTGGCCCGGGGAAAAGGGGATTTTCCCACCCCCTGAAAATAATGGCGAGCTTTTGGGCGTCGTGGGGGAAAACCCCTTTCCCTTTGCCCAACCCCCCGGACGGGGACGACAAAGAAAACCACGGACGGATGTTTTAAAAACCCCGGGCTGAGACGCCCACGACGTGGGGGGCCCCCCTTCCCCTCCCCACACTTGGGGCGGGTTTCGCCCAGCACGGGCCCGGGACCCCCCCTTTGGGCCCCCCCGCGTCCCCCCCTTACTTTCCCTCCCCTTGAAAAAAAGAAAACAGGTGGTAATCCACAAGTATGGAAAAAAAAAAATTTTGGAAGTTTCCCAAAATACCCTTGACATTGGCACTGATAACTTACTTTGGTTGATGCCCTAAAACACCAATAACTAACTTACTTCAGCGGGTTCTGATCTCAAATTTTCACAAAAAAACAAAAACTTTCTTAAATTTTTCACTCCCGGGCGGACACCCCTTGGCGTCAATGGGGGCCCGTCACGAACGAAAACACTTTGCTCAATTAAATCTTTTTTTTGCACAATTTTGAGTAGATCCATTAAGACCCCTATAAAAGGGTTGCTTAAGGGTTTGTTTCCCGCTTAAAACAATTTAACCCAGAAAAAGGGCCCCCCAAAAAGGGTTTTTGCCAGCCCCAAAGACTTTTTTACCTCTATGAGGCGGTTGTCGTCAGTGCTGAAAACCTACCCAAAGGAGCTTTTTGATTTGAGAGTAGATCTGTGCTTTGGCCCTGGTTCCTCGAGCCTCCTCAGTATCTTCTTGCTTTTGGGAGTCACTTCGCCCGCATTGGGCCCCGGGTTTAAAGGGCAGGCAAATTTAATTTTTGGGGGATATTGTTCATTTTGAGCGTGAAAGACATGGAGCTGCAACGGCCTCAGAGATATTCAGGGGCCCTTGAATTTGGGCTGGAATTTTTCATTTTGAGCGGTGAAAGAAATGGAGCTGCAAAGGCCTCAGAGATATTCAGGGCCATTTAATTTGTGCGGGATTTTTGTTTATTTTAGCGTGAAAGACGGAGCTGCCACTGTTGACGCAAGAATTTACACTGACATTTAGTACCAATATTGAAGGGTCTGTATCAATATAAAAACTTTTTTTCCTCGTTTCGAAAATGGTGCGGAAATTTTTATCAGTAGCATTTGGTTTTTTTGAAGACCAAATGATGATGCATATTTTATTTAAAAAAACTAAATATCATATTTTTTAGCTTCGAAAAACCCCAAAAAGCGATTCTCCCCTTTCTTGGGTTTCGAAATGTATCAAGTTGCCAGCACCCCCAGCCCGTTACTCAAATTTTCTGGGGGCCCCAGGGCCAAGTTCTACCGTTTTCAAAAAAAAAATCAACAGCTTTCCCGCCCGCAGAGACCACAAAATTGATTTTGGTAGAATGTTTCTCCTCTTGGGAAAGCTATCTTAGGGACAAAACTGTTCAATTGTTTTAAACTTGTTTGTTTTAAATCTTAAAAAAAAAATGGGGAAAAAAAAGGACGCCGAAAAATAGGCGCCAAATTTCCCCCCCTCGGGGGCGTTACCGACTTTTACTCGCACCCCCACCCACTCGGCACATATAAATGGCGGGGAGTGGGGGGAAAGACATCAGTTTACGCGGGCCATTAGGGGGGGGAAGAAAATTTCTTTGGGCTTACTACTACTGAAGGGTTCGTCTCCCATTTGCCCCAAATTTCATTTTAAAAAAGAGACCCTTAAAACCCCCATTTTAAAAAATCAATCAATAAAATAAGGGCTTTTGTTTTTTACTGGTTTACAACAGGGTGATGACCCTTAAAAAAGTATAGAAAATTTTGCCTTTGTGAAAGAATACTACTAGTTCACTATTTTCTTTCCCACAAAGACACTTCTGGGGTTGGTACTTTAAAAAATTTTGTAAAACCCCAAACCCTCTTGTTCCAGAGAGGGGGAACACGGGTTTTAAATTCCAAATCGAAAACCCTTTTCGCGGTTTTTGGGCCTGATTTGGGGGGGTTTTTTTCCCGAAAACTAAGGGGGAGTCTAAGGGCCCTCGTCGGGGAAAATTTTCCCCCCCCCCTTTTACTACCTCTCTGACGGCGACGGGCAAGGGCAACACGGACGGTTATGACACAAACGGAGACGACCACGGGCGTGGGGAAAATTTTGCCCTCCTAATTTTCTTTTTGGCTGGTTCTGACCCGCACAGGCAGGTCCACTTTTTGTCCCCCGCGTTACCCCTACTCCCCCCCTTTGTCTTTGATTAGCCAAAGGCATAAATATGAGGGAAATTTTGCCAATATCCACGGGAATTTGGAGATTTTCTATAAACGGTCAACATTTCCGTTTTTAAAAAGACATCTGCAGGGGAAAGCATTTAAAAACATCCCGTGATTTGGGGCCCCAGCACGTGGCACAAAATTTTTTGCCCAATTTAAAATTTAAAAGCATTCAAATTTGTGCAGTCGGAATATATAGTAGATCCACGTTTTACCCTTAAAAGGTGGCAACTTAATTTAAACCCCCACGTTCGGTTCTGGCTTGGAGTTTGATACTAATCTAAATTGGAGATACCCCGTACAGAAATTTCCTAAAAAATGTATGTTGAAAATTTTAAAATCCTTAAAATTTTAGAAACACTTCAGGGGGGGCGGACAGGACATTTTCTTTTTTCGAATATAGGGGCCCCGGTTAGTTCCCTAAAGGGGGCTAGCCTGTTGGGCTACTCGTCGGCCTGTGAAATTTCCCTCTTTAAAAATTCTCGGGTACCGTCCCCCCACAGGGGGTTTTTTCGGCTGGCGCTGGGTTCATTTCGGACAAACCCCGTTCCCCCAGGGTGTATGTGAGGAGGAAGACCTCCCTCGCAGAAAAACGGAAAAAAAAATTGTTGGGCAGATATGTATTGAAAATACGGGGAAAGCGTAAAAAACCCACTAATTTACGCTCTATTTTATGAGAGATTTGTCCGTCACTTCGATACCAAACCTTTGGGGGACCCTTCCAGTCGGAAATTTAAAGGCAGACATCTTTTTAGAAATTTTTAAATTTTTATGTACCCAATCTATTTTAGTTTTGTTTTTTAGCCATAACCCTCCATGGGTACTTCCGGAAAACCCGAAATTTCAATTTAAACCCTTTTCCGAAAATAATAAATTTACAACATCAGATTTTAATTTCCCAAAGTAGTTTTAGCTTTTTGTCAAAAATACCGTTTCCCTTTTAAATTTATTTTCATGATGGAAACTAAAACAGGCTCGAAAGGGTTTGGTTTCGCTTATATTATGGGGCAGTGGTTTTTGGTTTTAGACTTCATGACATGGGGTTTTGTTTTACTGCTGAAATGTATGCCATACGGGGAAGCTTTTTAGGGTATATTATGAAGCAAAAAATGTGGGAAGCTTCATGGGAGGGTTTAGATAGTTAAGTGCAAATTTTAGGGGGAATCCCCGTTATGTTTTTTACTCCATTTTGTAATTGACATTCAGTTCTTCCCTGGGAAAAATTCAGCGAGAGGCTACACAAAACCCTGTTCTGCTGGGTCCCTGGTTTTTGGGAAAATATCTCTTTGGGGAAAAAAGGAAAGGGTGGGGCTTTGCAGCCCAAATGCCCACAAAAAGCTTCTATGATTTGACCTTTTACCCGTTCCCGATGTCCCCAGTGGGGTTTAAAAACCAAAAGTTTAAATTAGGTCCGGATTGTTGGAATGCCCTTTTCCCGAAAAAATAAGCTGGGTCGGGGTGATGCCCTGTTTTCACTGAAGGTTTCGACCCCCCTTTTTCCCAAATTTCTCGTCGAGAGGAGGGTTGTATTGGCGCGGGGTACGAAAAAGGGGACACACCTTCCACCCCGGTTTTTTTTCTTTTTTACCAGAGATAAGATTGCCCGGGTTTGCGCATTTTTGATGTGTTGCATCCGTTCATTTATTTTTTGCGAATGCTCTAAGTATGATGGTTTTGGGACTCCAATTTGAATTTTAAAACGGGCCCTATGAAGAAATTTTTTTCTTTATGAAATCAGGGGAAAAAATTATTAAAAATTTTTTAAACCCAACCAATCTGATCAAAAAAAACATAACAGATTTATATTATATTAAAAAAAAATCTATGAAGCATGTTTAATTTCTATTCATTTTGACGGGGGCGGGTTTTTTTTTTAACGTTTTTTGATTATGATTTTTGATTATGATTTGGTTTATTTGGCATTTTTTTACATATGACAACTTTAAACGTATCCTTTTCCCCATTTTCTGTTACAAAAATATCGACCTTTGGGAATTTTTTTTCATGGGCGAACGATTTTAAAAACCCTTTAACCTTATTAACCGTTTTTTTACATTCATTTCAAAAATTAACGAATTTTTCTTGGAGGGGGCGAATAATTTTGCCGTTTAAGCGCCCTAAAAATACAAACTAATACTAACACTAAAGAGTGGGGGAAAAACCCCTTTCCCTTCCCTTTAAACGCTTGTGGGGTGGGGTTTTGACCAGCACAGGATATCTTTCCCCCTTTTTCCCCCGCCCCCCTTTTTTATCCCTTCCCTCCCTCCCTTTGTCTCGATTAGCCCCAAATTGATTTAAAAATAAAGACGTTAAGCAATAAACCAATTTTGGCATGAGGAAAGTGGCTCTTGGTGCAACTGTTCTGGTGATGTGTTTAGTTTTAAAATTTTTTAATCAAAAAAGAAATTTTAGGCGGAAAGCTAAGGAAAAAACTGTCTCTCTGGTTGCCCCGTCTCTAATTATTTTTTCTAAAACTGAGGTACTTAAAATAGAATACCCCCTACAGAAAAAATGAACAATAATTTAAAAAAAAAAAAACAATTTTTAATTTTTAAAAAGTTTTAAACCCAAAATTTTTGTAATTTTACAAAATTGCGAGACTTTCTACTATGATTTAAAATTGGGATATTTTAAAGCTGTGAGCTAAGGGTGATTTAAAATGGGCATTTTTGGGGTCTTTTGGAAACATTTTTCTAAGTATAAACAACGTTTTTGGGTTTCGATGATCTAAGGGCTGAATCTTTTGAAGTACGCTTGTGGTGGGGGTGACCGACCCCCCTGCCTTGTCCCCCCCTTTTTTTTCCCCGGTCTTCCCTTTCGACCCCCCCCTTCGTCTCGATTAGCAAGTTGACACAAATATGAGACGTTAAGCAATATTTCCCAAACGGGTTTAAAAAAATCATCAGTTCAAACCAAACTGTGTCAAAACAATAAGTATTTTTACCGACCTACAAGAAAAAAAACAGAAAAAGGAAAAGAACCGACACCGGGTATGAGATTTAAAGTGCAACATCCATGGTTTGAAAAATTTAAAAAAATTCCTGAATCTATTTGGGAGAAAAATTATTTTTCCCCTCAGGGATTTTGTTTCCCTTGCTGGGCCCCCCACATCAGCTGTGCCCAAAAAAAAATGACTTGCGCGCGTAAAAAAGAACTCTCCCCCAAACATATGAAAATCTTCATGATAACGGCGACAACCTTTCTTTATTTTTTTCATATAAAAACCCTTTTTTTTTTTGCAAAATTAAATTTACATCCCAAAAGTAATTTGGGTTTATTTAAAATAAATTTTTTTTTTGCAATTTGTTTTCATCACCACAATTTACTTGTCTTTCATTAAAATAAGTAAACAATATAATAATTTTTATTATCAAACAACCTTTTAAAATTTTTCACCAAATTCAAAAAATACACTGGGAGCGCAATATTACCCCAACCCGGTTTTAAATGCCCCCGGGTTTTTCAAAGTCGTCGTAGTTTTTTTGAATATTTTTTGGGGAAAAAAAAAATAGATAAAATAGGAAGTTTTTGGGGGTTTTTAAAAGGGGTTTTGGGGCTATCAAAGTCCAACTCGCAAACCCCCCCCTGGGTTTGGGCAATGATTAGGGGGGTTTTACTCCCTGAAAAAAATAATGGCGGCTCTTTGGGGAGTTCCCTCGGGGAATTTTTCCCCTTTTCCCCCCAGAAACTTATTTTATGACCCTGCCCCTTTCCCCAGCTTAAATAACTGCCAATTTTAAAATTATGTCCAAAAATCTACGCCGGGTAGCTGCCACAGGCGTAGAAATTAAGCGCCACAAGTACCCGCATGGGAAATTTAAATTCCCTATTTTAAAATGTTTCGCCCCGGGCCTTCAAAAACCAACTCGGGCACCTTTTTCGCGGTTTTGCCCTGAATAGGGGAGTTTCACTCCCTGAAACTAATTTGGGGAGCCTGGGGGCGTCGTCGGAGAAACCCCCTTTCCCCTTTGACTACCTCCCCGACGGCCCCCCCACGACAAAGACAACACGGACGGAGATGACACAGACGGAGACGACCACGGGCGTGGGGAAACCCTTGCCCTCTCCATATGCTTGTTGGGTGGTTCTGACCAGCCCCAGGCCTGACCCCCCCTTGTTCCCCCCCCGTTTTTCCCTGACGTCCCTCCCTTTGTCTCGGGTTAGCCAAGTTGCTAAATATGAGACGTTTTAAAACAATATCCAATCCAAAATTTAATTGAGTAGGCCTATTTGACTCACACACAAACCCAAATTCATCTATGAAAGACCCAAAGGCTACAAAATTTTGAAGATACTTTTCAAAATACATTTGGTTTTTGCAGAAAAAGCAATATTATTTCAAAGGGGTCTAACCCTGGGAGTCGAGCTGTTTCTAAAAAAGGGGCTCCCGGTTTATGAAATTATTCTCACTCAGCATTTCCCCTCCCTTCTCGTCGGGGAAAAACCCTTCCCATTGACTACCTTCCCCACCCGATATTTTCTACAGTTTTAAAAGGGATCTGGTTTTTAAGGGAAATTTTTCCCCTTTAAACTTTGGAAAAGAAGCAATCACAATCCCGATTCTTTTAAAACCGGCCCCAAAAACAAAGAACAACCATCAAAAATTTTGTCCAATATCCTAACAACTTTCTTTTGCAAATTTCGGGGAAAAAATGATAAAACAAAAAGACTGATTTTTTTGGGTTTTTAGAAAAACCAGAAAACTATGACTCCAGAAAAAAATTTAGGTTTCCCGGGGCCGGGGCGTTCAGTTATGGACCATCTAGTCAGATTGGGGGGGATATATAAGGATGCTTTTTTTTTTAAAAAAAACAACATGGGTTGCCCTCTTTTTTTGATTTGGAAAAAGGGCCATGACCCCCACATGGAGGGTACGGAATTTTTAAAAAATTTACATACCTGGGGAAAAAAAAGGGTCATATTTCCCAATTTTTATAGCAAATTTTTTAACCAACAGAACTTATAAGGTTAGAATAGGCCCAAAATTTTTTTACGAGGACTTTTACACAAGGGAAAAAGGTGTAAACCCCAGGGGGGCCCGTGGGAAGTGTCATTTATTTTCAATAGCCCATTAAAAGCTCAAATTCCTTTTTAAAAAAGAAGTAGGGGGCTTAGCTTTTGTAGGGCGATTTTAAATTTTTTTTCAAGGGATTTATACATGAGTTCCAGAGAAAAAACAAACCCCAATTAAATATCAGACACCCTTTTAAAAAGGTCCCAAAAAAAAAGGGGTTTTTTAAAATTTTTAGTATCCCAAAAAACCCCATGTATTCATCAAATTTCCCAAATCCCCAACCTTTCGGGGTTTGGTCCGTGATTAGGAGAGTTTTTTTCCCTAAAAAATAAAAGGCCGAGCTCTGGGATGATGACCCAGACGGAGACGACCACGACGTGGGGGGAAACCCCTGCCCCCCCATATTTTTTTAGGCTGGTTCTGCCAGCACAGGCCTGTCCACCCCTTTGGGCCCCCCCCGTCATCCCTAAAAGTACCTCCCTTTTGGTCGATTAGCCCAAATACATAAATATGAGAAGTTAAAGCCAATTTTTAATCCAAAAACATATATATTTAAACAATCAGAAAATTTTAAAGGGCAAAAAATAACTTTACGGGGTTTTTTGCCCTTAAAAACCCCCAAATTTTCTAACTAAAATAAATAACTTTTTTCTAAGTTTTTATGGGTGTATCGGATTTTTATATGGGGGTGCCCCCTGCCAAAAGTGTGCAAACATTTAAAATTTACACGCTTCTAGATCGCGAGCAAAATACGCCTTGTGTTCGTTTTCTTTTACCCTAAATGTGAAAATAAAGACGGGCCGGTAGCCCCTCACTATTAATTTTTTGCAAATTAACCCAAATTTTAAAAAAAAACAATATAATTTTCAGCCACACCATAAATCATTTCCCGTAATGTTCGGGGCCCCAGGGGCTTTATCTAGACGGAAAGGAAGAACCCGATGCTTACCATTTATTTTATTGATTTTCTTATAGTTTTTTTAGTCATTTTTGATTGGTTCCGTCACATTTATGTTCTTTTTGTTTCTCGTTTTTGAGAAAATATCCTTTTGGAATCTCTTTTCTCTCCCCTATCGGTTCAATTATAAATAAATAATTAAATAAATAAAAACACACACACACAAACACACAACGGTCCACGAGTGACGTCAACAAAATGCGGCCCGCAACTCATACGAGTCAAGTTGCAAGTTGCCTAACCAGACAGGGGCAATCAGAGGCTGTGATTAGATACAGTAATCTGGTGGCGAGATCTATTGATAAAAGTTATCGTTTTTAGAGACTTTCGGCCTAAAGTCTGCTCGATCTTGAATCTCGATCGAAATTCAAGAACAACAATCCCTACTAAGACATCTAGTTACTAGAAAACCAAAAATAAAACATACGCATTCTCAATTCTTCTTCATGGAGCCCGTCCAATATTGCCTTAATGAAGTAGGCCGCTTCTTGTTCGGCCGTGCCTTCAAATTCACCGTCATATGAAGCTTAACTGTTCTTAAACCGTATGAATGCGTCTTGTTTTGAAGCCGGTCCACAAATGACGTCTCTAAGAGCTGCAGGGCCTTCCAAATTCTAACTCGACACCTTCTCGCGGTTTGGCCCGTGAGTAGGGGAGTTTCACTCCCTGAAACTAGTGGCGAGCTCTGGGTCGTCGTCGGGGAACCCCTTCCCTTTGACTACCTCCCCGACGGCGACGACAAAGACAACACGGACGGATGATGACACAGACGGAGACGACCACGACGTGGGGGAACCCCTGCCCTCCCCATATGCTTGTGGCTGGTTCTGACCTGCACAGGCCTGTCCACCCCTTGTCCCCCCGCGTCATCCCTTACGTCCCTCCCTTTGTCTCGATTAGCCAAGTTGCATAAATATGAGACGTAAAGCAATATCCAATCAATCCAATCAAATCCAACTCGACACCTTCTCGCGGTTTGGCCCGTGAATAGGCGAGTTTAATTCCCTGAAACTAATAGCGAGCTCTGGGTCGTCGTCGGGGAACCCCTTCCCTTTGACAACCTCCCCCACGGCGACGACAAAGACAACACGGACGGATGATGACACAGACGGGACGACCACAACGTGGGGGAACCCCTGCCCTCCCCATATGCTTGTGGCTGGTTCTGACCAGCACAGGCCTCTCCACCCCTGTCCCCCCGCGTCATCCCTTACGTCCCTTCCTTCGCCTCGATTAGCCAAGTCGCATAAATATGAGACGTAAAGCAATATCCAATCCAAAAAAAAATCTTAAGAGCTGCAAAACATGTAGACACACGCGAAGGTTAATTTATTAACTTCTATTCTGTTCAGTCATAAAAACTGATTGAACACTCTTAACTATATTAAATAATTAATTCTGGTGTGTAAAGGTCCAACCTTTGGATAGGCTGTTGTCGTCAGTTTTCTCATAGTCCCTGGATGGCATTAGGTGCTTTAACAGGGTGCTATGACCGAGGCATTGGAGACCTGAACTCATGTAGCACTAGGAAAAGACAAGCATGTATAATGTAGAAAATGGTCTCTGATGACCCGTCTAATTTTTCTCAAAATGTTCTTTGTAAACATTATAATAGATTCACAAATGTTCATGCTTGCTTCAAGATTTGCACAATTGTTACATGGACAGGAGCTTATTGTCTCCACTAACACGTATTGTTCCTTTATTGACGAATATATTGCATTAATAATGCTCAGTATACATTATGCAGTCATGCCTGTAGCAGTTATCAAGGTCAAGTAAGTGACTATTAAGGTCACGGGTAGCAATTAGCAAAAGTCTGCGTTTTGCTTCCTTTTTGGTTGCGCCCCCTACACAGAGATCATCGAGATACACGGTAACTCCTGGTATCCCTTTAATTATTTCCTCTATTATGCGCTGGAATTCAGCGGGGGCTCCATTCCAGCCATAAATCATTTTATTGTAATGATAAAGTCATTTATGAGTGTTAATAGTATAGGCGCAAAGTGTATGATTTTAGCTCTCGTAGGCTATTCGTGGAAGAATATAGCGGTCAACGAGATAATATAAAGGTATGTTTTACAATGTTTTTGGACATGGGTTACATCGGCGGAATCACTGCAGGTGGCGTCGGTGGCGTCGCGACGGCTAACATACGTTTTGGCTTATAACTCTCTTACCGTTCATCTCACAGAAAATATCATAAATTCATTTTCATTCAGTTTTGTAAAAAACATCGATTGGTGCTATTAACTTTTCAGTAATTTAACAATTAGTATCATTTTTTATCAATAAAATAGTACAAAAACGAAATATTAAACTAAATAAGTGTAAATTACTTATGGAAGGGGCACCCAGACTGGTAAACCATATTCTTTATGTCCTTATATTACTTACATTCTGGTTTGCATGGTTTACTTCTCGTGGTGAGCGGTGAGCGCAAGGAGGGTAATCGTGCATACTTTGAATCATACTTTATTATCCTCTCAAACCACTACCGAAGTACCCACTTTCATTACTCCCTCAATCATATTTTCCAACCCTCTATGTGACCTGTACCTTGTTTTGGATTTGGAGAACATAAAATCTATTTTACTGATACCATTTAGGCATTTACATGCTCAATAAATATGTGAAAGTTGCTTAAACAAGTGGTTGAAATTCACCATCCCACACATTTTTACCTTGACATTACTATATACACGAATAGAAAGTTTAAAAGAGACTTACAATCTATCTTGGGCCATCATCATCTTCATCTGATGATGTTGCGGCCAACGTCTCGGGTAAAAGATTTTCAAAACAAATGTTATCCTCGTCTTCGGTTGTGCATTGGCATAACTACGTACATCGTAATACGTGGGAGTTACAGCTGCACCACGATGTACATCTTGATTTAGAACGGCTGCATTTTACAAGTTCTATAATGGCAGTTGGCGCAGGAGGTAGTGTTGTCATTCTGAGTTTGAAAGTCTCGCAAAATTATCATTCTCCAGCATCCATCCGTAGTTTTCTGGAGGCAAACGTTTTGGGGTTGGCGATATTGTCGTTGTTCCAGATCCAGGACTGATAATGAGCCCGAAGAATACTTTGATGTTATGATGCTTTTGTAGGGGGAAGTTTCGAAGACTCACAACCCTTTTTGTTGAACATCCACCAACGCAGGTCAGCAGTTACTTTGAGCTAAGTCAATGGAGAGTATAGTTGACAAACAAAAAGTTCTAAGCCAGTTGTAACACATTCTTTGAGCTCAGTAGATTTGCCTAGTTCAGTAAATGCAGAGATAACTTGAGCTTCAGTATTTTCGAAAACTTTCCAACACGTAAGCTATCCCTTTCCATGAAATGCACCTGTGTTGTCAGCACCAGTGAATACATGATATCCGGGAAGTGCTGAAGCTCTTTCTGGGCCCAATCCATTGTACGCCAAACCAATCTCGATACTTCTAAATCTATCTCCACGATCTGTGACAAATAGTGATCTCGGGCTCAATTAAGGGTAACGTCTAAGTGCAAGGACGAAAACATCTGTATCAGGAGAGAAGATAGAATCCTGAATTGCCCCTCTTGAAGTCGCATCTACAGCATGAAGAATCATTTTTGTATCTGCTTCTTCTTGCGGACTAGCCAGATGTTCGAGAGGTGCCTTTGTAGTTTGGATTTGATCTGACCATGCAACCACTGTTTGTTTCTGATAGTTTATGCTTTGATGACTTTCGTCGCAAGATGGAAAGTTCATGTTTTGTGTTAGCGTGTGCTAGCAACTGGCTTAAACTGATATTTCCAATAGGCATGTTGCCACTAATACGGTGGGCAACTAAAAGTTTGCCTCCTTGAGGCCCGTCGCGTGTTGCCGACTTTAGTGACGAGGGTATATCATATCGATCAAAAACTAAGTGCACTTCGGAAAACGAGCAATGCTTATTTTCTACCCAGTTCACGAAAAGAATGGCTAGCTGCTCACAAGTCGTTATGTCCTTAGTTTTAGGTAGGGATTGAACCTCAGCCATACCATCGATTATTGCTGCTGAATGTTGCATTGCTGACTCAGTTTCCATTTCCTCAGTGTCTTTTTTGCTGACACCTTCGAGAATAGCCATTAGATTACTCGTTGTTTAACAGTGCTGAAGTGTCCCATCTACAGCAAACAATGCTCGAGTTATTAGTTATTAGGGTTTAAGGGCACACAACACTAAGGTTATCAGTGCCCGTATTCTCTACAGCCGATTGATTGATTGATTGGATATTGCTTAACGTCTCATATTTATGCAACTTGGCTAATCGAGACGAAGGGAGGGTCGTAAGGGATGACGCGGGAGGACAAGGGGTGGACAGGCCTGTGCCGGTCAAAACCAGCCACAAGCCTATGGGGAGGGCAAGGGTTCCCCCACGTCGTGGTCGTCTCCGTCTGTGTCATTATCCGACAGTGTTGTCATTGTCGTCGCCGTCGGGGAGGTAGTCAAAAGGAAGGGGAAATTTTCCCGACGACGACCCAGAGCTCGCCATTAGTTTCAGGGGAAAACTCCCCTAATCACGGGCCATACCACGAGAAGGTTGCGAGTTGGAATTTGATGGCCAAACCGAGAATTCGTGGTTACCTATCCCTTGTTTTAAATCTAGCTCGTGTCTTGACCTGGCAACAACAAAGCGTTCTCATCATCAATGACGATGTTTTTCTCAGTTCAATTATCTCTTTTTTGGTTTAAATGAGAACCTTTTTTCGATGCACATTTCCACACCTTTAAATTGATATGTTTCAATTGGGGCCCACACGCTTACAGTGTTGCAGGCTATGCGCTCCAAAACGAATTTAGAAGATTCTTGAATGCCCACTTCAATTCTTTGCAACAATCGTTCACGAAATTCTTCTGACATGACCTTTTTGTGATGAAATTAATTTAAATTATTGGATTTGTCTTCAAAGGGGTTTGTGTAATTTTTAATTGTTTCCAAACAATTTTGAGTATTCACATTTTGGGCCCGTCAAGAATGCTTTTTTGCACGGTGGTGGGCGAGCAGAGATAAAAGTTGTTTAAGCCCGCTATCTCTTGAGATTCTTTTGATAGTCGAGCCATTTCCGGAGCAATTAAGAAATAGCGAGCACGAGCACCCGAGTTTAGTGTTAGCCCGGTTAGACCTCCATCTACTTTTAGGTTTCGGAAAACTTGTTCGAGAGCGTGGTCACCACCAATGGAACTGTGCTGTTTTATTAACTATCCAATTCCCCGATGTAAACTCTTCATATATGTTTGGGTCTGTTTCCTGTAAGTCGCTCATCTCAGAAAAATAAAGAGGAAAAAACACGAGCAAATTTCGCTTATCGTGCGCAAATAAATATTTAACGAGGCTTTTAAGAGATGTCAAAATGAAGTTTTCAGTCAGCAGTACGTACAGCCCGGATAAAAAAAGGGGAGCTAAACAATCATCTTCATGTACTGAACTACTACTTTTAAATAATGGCTGTTTGCATCCCTGAACTTCAAACTTAAACTAAGCTGTCACCGAATGTGGACTCTACCCAATGATTTTAAAACCTCAGTGTGGGCAACCCTTTACATCACTGCAATCTACTTCTTTGCAACTGTCATGAACGAGAAATTTGACAATTTCCAAGTATTCTTCTTCGTGGTGTGGATTCTCCTTGAAAACCCTTCAATAACCCTATAACGTGTGTAATGCTTGAAGCATTTTTAAATGGGCTTCAACCCCTCTGTTGACATGTTTCCATGCATAATCTGTCTCACAGTAGAATTACCAAAAATGCCAGACTCGACCCAAAACTGTTCTAAATTTCCCCTATTGTCAATATATGTTCCAAATGGGACGTAGCATGGCCATAACAGTATGAAGTTCACCTGGCGTTAGAACTATATTATCTAAATCATTCCATGCATTTGCAACTAAAAAAATGACGAGGATGCTTTGTGTAAGTGTAAGTTGTGATCAATATTACTCTTGGTACAATAATATAAAGGTTTTACACAACCATTCCTAGACGCACCCCATCTAACATAATGACTAATATCGATCACAAGGTAGTTCTGGTGGTTTATAGTTATTAAGGGGACCACATTCAATTACAATCCAGCTTCCTAGCCATTTTGATGGATGCGTCTAGGAAAAAATTTCTGTACAAACTATATATTATTGTACCAAGTATATTATTGATTCACAAGGCAGTTGGTTGGTTATTTTATTATAGGGTTTAAGGGACATGACGAATATGGTTTACGGTAGGGTGCCCCTTCATAAGTAATTAACACTAATTTAAATTTAATATTTCGTTTTTGGTACTATTTAATTGAAAAAAATTATAATTGTAAAATTACGAAAAGTTAATAGCACCAATCGATGTAATTACAAAACTGAATGAAAATGCATCTATGTATTTTCTGTGAGATGAACGGTAAGAGAGTTATAAGCCAAAACGTATGTAAGGGGTCGCGACGCCGCCGACGCCCCCCTGCAGTGATTCCGCCGATGTAACCCATGCGAAAAACCTTGTAATTGATACCTTTGTACGGTGCCGTTTACCGCTATATTCTTCCACGAATAGCCTACGAGATACACTTTGCGCCTGTACTTAATAGTCAGATCCCTTTTATGAGGTCTCACTCACTTTGAACTTGTAAATATGCATTTTTGAGGTCAATTACTGAATAGTAATTACAGTTAACCCAAATTCCTACTCGACACCTTCTCGCGGTTTGGCCCGTGAATAGGGAGTTTCACTCCCTGAAACAAATTGCGAGCTCTATCAAATTCCAAAATCGACACCTTTTCGCGGTTTGGCCCCTGAATAGGGGAGTTTCACTCCCTGAAACTAAAGGCGAGCTCTGGGGCGTCGTCGGGGAACCCTTCCATTTGACTACCTCCACGACGGCGACGACAATGACAACACGGACGGATGATGACACAGGCGGAGACGACCACGACGTGGGGGAACCCCTGCTCTCCCCATATGCTTGTGGCTGGTTCTGACCAGCACAGGCCTGTCCACCCCTTGTCCCCCCGCGTCATCCCTTACGACCCTCCCTTCGTCTCGATTAGCCAAGTTGCATAAATATGAGACGTAAAGCAATATCCAATCCAATCTGGGTCGTCGTCAGGGCCTTCCCTTTGACTACCTCCCCGACGGCGACGACAAAGACAACACGGACGGATGATGACACAGACGGAGACGACCAGGACGTGGGGGTACCCCTGCCCTCCCCATATGCTTGTGGCTGGTTCTGACCAGCACAGGCCTGTCCACCCCTTGTCCCCCCGCGTCATCCCTTTCGTCCCTACCTTCGTCTCGATTAGCCAAAATGCATAAATATGAGACGTAAAGCAATATCCAATCCAGTTTGTTGACATCTCATCAAAGGTCGGAAGAGGATAGCGTGCAAGTTCAGTGACCGGGTTCAATGTTTTTTTGAAATCCCCACACAACCGAACTTGGTCGCTATCCCTCTTGCGTACAACAACAATAGGTGTTGCTCACTCCAAATATCTCACAGGTTCAAGAATTCCTTCTGCTACCTGCTCATTTAACTCTTTTTCCACTGCGTCCCTCAGTGCATAAGGTATAGGATAAGCTTTCTTAAAAACAGGAATTGCGCCTGCTTTAAGTGTTATGTAAGCTTCGTAATTTTTTATTTCTCCTCCTTCCGATACAAGATTGGGGTACTTAGACTTAATAAGTTGCACAAATTCACTATGATTTTGTTCGTCAAACCGTCGGGGAACCCCTTCCCTTTGACTACCTCCCCGACGGCGACGACAAGACAACACGGACGGATGATGACACAGACGGAGACGACCACGACGTGAAGGAACCCCTGCCCTCCCCATATGCTTGTGGCTGGTACTGACCAGCACAAGGCCTGTCCACCCCTTGTCCCCCCGCGTCATCCCTTACGTCCCTCTCTTCGTCTCGATTAGCAAAGTTGCATAAATATGAGACGTAAAGCAATACCCAATCAATCAATCTACTTCTTAAGTTGTGAATATCTTATTAACTACAGTCTCCACTGACGACCTACAATTTTTTATGGTTTTGCGACCAGATAATTTTAATGACTTCGGTCCAATTTCTACCAAACAAAGCTTGTTGTTTAGTGTTGACATTGACTATAACAATCGAGAGTTTGTTATGCATAACACCTTCATATGACACATCTACAACTATTTTTCCAACTATATTTAAATGTTCGCCACTGAATGTTTTAAGTTTTTGCTTCGTGTTTAACAGTGAACATGAAGATAATTTATCTTTGTATTCTGAAAACGTCATAATAGAAACGTCAGCGCATGTGTCAATTGCCATGCTTAGAGTTTGATTTTGAATTGCAAACGTCAATTGAATATGGATTAATTTCCGAAGATAATTTGCAAATGACTTTGATTGATCCGTTATTTGAAGGTTCTCCTGACTATTGATTCAGAATCAGACTCTAAAATTACATCTACTCGATTTCATTTATTTTTGTTACGCTGTTTACTAACAGCTGACTTAACTGACTGTTGTGATGCAAAGTCGTACTGTGGGTGCCCGTGATGCACGCAGTTGTGGTGACAAGTGCACCTCCCGTCGATGTATGACAGCCTCGTCTTCTTGCGTCGTCGACTGGTAGTACGCCCACTGTTGTTTGGCCGTGAATCTTCGTCGTGGTCGTCTCCGACGGATAATGACACAGACGGAGACGACCACGACGTGGGGGAACCCCTGCCCCCCCATATGCTTGTGGCTGGTTCTGACCAGCACAGGCCTGTCCACCCCTTGTCCCCCCGCGCCATTCCTTACGTCCCTCCCTTCGTCTCGATTAACCAAGTTGCATAAATATGAGACGTAAAGCAATATCCAGTCAAAATTCACCCTGTAGGTCCCTACCGTCGGAGTCGACCTCTCTGGAGACGGCTGCTACGTGTCCCCTACGGCCGCAGTGTCGACCGTCGTGGTCGACACAGACGGAGACGACCACGACGTGGGGGAACCCCTGCCCTTCCCATATGCTTGTGGCTGGTTCTGACCAGCACAGGCCTGTCCACCCCTTGTCCCTCCGCGTCATCCCTTACGTCCCTCCCTTCGTCTCGATTAGCCAAGTTGCATAAATATGAGACGTAAAGCAATATCCAATCAAATCAATTCTGCATTCCCATCTTCTTGCTCTGCATACCTCTGGTCCATGGTTTGTGTACCCACACCTCCAACAGCACTGGTTTTCCGACAGCTTGATAGCATGTACTGCCCCTTTCTAGTCCCGTGTCAGAAGGTGTGCTTGATGACGTATCTAATTGTTCATACACCATTTCGAACTTTTTGCCAATGTAACAGCCAGGTCGAGAGGTAACAATGCAGTTTGTAATTCTGTTGATGCGTTTGCTCCCGTATAACCCCACGTACGCGCGATGTGTTGGAGCTCGGAGACGAATTGAGTCAAAAACTCGCGGACCTGTTGTTTTCGAGAGGCCAACCGGAGTCGCTGCGTCAGAGTCAGATCACTTCGTTTGTACCGTTGCACGAGAATATGTGTACAATCCTCACAGGTTTTCTTGACTGGTCGTTGTGGGAAGCATGCTGTTTTTAACTCGTCGTACGCCTTGGCCCCCAATACAGTAATTAGATTGTAGATTTTGTCACCATCGTCCACATGATTAATGTGGAACACGATCAAAATACAATTCGAAATAAATCTTGTTTCATCACAAATGTCTGTTCTTCTTCTACGCGCCACTTTTTAGGTTGTTGATGTGAATAACCAAGATAAATCGACATGTGCTGGTAATTATCCTGGTCAACGTGCACTTGTTTTCTTAATAACTTTCTAAAGTTCTCATTGAAAGTAATTTATTTTACAAAATTTAATTCCCATCAAACCCATTTCATTTATTTATTTACTTCCATTTAAAAAATATTCTATTGATTTTACTATCATCACCTTAATTTTGTTTTAAATTGTAAACTTAGAAAACGACATAATCTCACACAATCCACGGGCCTTCAAATTCCAACTCGACATCTTCTCGCGGTTTGGCCCGTGAATAGGGGAGTTTCACTCCCTGAAACTAATGGCGAGCTCTGGGTCGTCGTCGGGGAACCCCTTCCCTTTGACTACCTCCCCGACGGCGACGACAAAGACAACACGGACGGATGATGACACAGACGGAGACGACCACGACGTGGGGGAACCTCTGCCCTCCCCATATGCTTGTGGCTGGTTCTGACCAGCACAGGCCTGTCCACCTTTTGTCCCCTGCGTCATCCCTTACGTCCCTCCCTTCGTCTCGATTAGCCAAGTAGCATAAATATGAGACGTAAAGCAATATCCAATCAAAAATTCACACAATCCACTAACTCATTTCATTAACGAGACGTAAAGCAATATCAAATCAAAATTAACTTTCAATATAATTTTCAGTAACAGGTGGCGCAATATGACCTAAATGATTGAAGCGCCCTAGTTTCTCACGTCGAAATTTTACAACACGACTTACAAGTAATTGAGCTTATTGGTGATGGTTTCGTATCGAAAGTTCATCCTCACATTCGGAATGTCAGTCTTTGTAATATCGTTCCCATCGGCACCGTTTAATTGTGGTTGACACCGAGCATGGCCACAAAAGCATTCTGGGTCATTATGGGGTTAACGGTATCCACCAAGACCTTTTTAATTTGCGAGCAAAGTTAGCCTTAGTAACGCCCTCAAAAGAAGAAAGTGACAAACCTTAATATGAGTCGACATGATACGCCTCCCTTTGCTTAATCATTCCCATCATAGTATAATACTTTGCTGGGCAAATATGGCACCTGGAGACAACAAGTCTAATTAGCGACAGGTGCAAGGTAAAAACAGACATAAACAGACATTACCAAGTTTGCATCTGTATACAGACATTGCTCTCTTGTAAGGGCCCTTAAAAATAGCAAGAACTTTTAAGTTTTGCAGCATTGATTTAAAAGAATTAGCATTTACTGTGTGATTCAAAGTTTAAACATAATAATATGTTACCGTACCTTGAAACTTTTTCTGTGTTCGAATAATCATGCAAATATAGCTCTAAGTTATATTTTAAATTATCAAATTCAAAAAATGGGGCACAGCCAATATGTGCAGCCATTTGTCAAAAGCAGGCCAGTATATAAATTTGAGTGATCAAAACAGGGGTGCAGCCACTACAATTATCTACGAAAATAAAATATAATTGTGCGGTTCCAGGATTTGGTTCCGGGTAGTAAAGTAGGTGGTTAAGTAGGCCTACCCGATTTTTGGGTTCCGGTTCCAAATAGTTCGTTTCGAAAAAAAAGAAATACATTTTTAAACAGCAACCTACTAAATATCATCTTCCATCTCAGAAGCGCGATCACTTAAAATAAAGTAATGCTCACTCATTTTAACTGAAAAATCAACACGGACAAAAAAGAAATGCCGTGATCGCAAGTCTTGAACGAAAGTCGGATTAATTCGTAAACAATAAACTCGTAGAGCGTCGATTAAATATACAACTGCTACGGCAGAAGTAGGGTTAGGCATAACGATTTGAAATTAATGTCTTTTTCGATTGTGCTGCACCTATTACAATGCAAATTAGGCTTACAATTAGATTACCTCGAATAATACCGAAAGTGAGAAACCAAAGGCTCCTATCCCAATTATATTACAAAACAGGGTAACTTAGTTTGGACAGAATCATAAAATATCGCGTCAGTCTCAAGGTCGTGTGATGTGTTTTATATCAATAGTCAACACTTGTCGTCAAACTCGGGAGAAACGATCAACATAGCGGTCGACACAAGCGAACCCTTCTAGAGCCATGCGCAGTCTGTAGTGCGCACAAGTGTGGAACTAGCAGCGAATGTAGCGGCGTCGGCTAGCCGGAAATAACGCCGGAAATCTTGAGGCAGCGCCTTCCACTCTCGAGAAGTCGTGACTTATTCGCGCGATTCAAACTACCGGAACCGGAACCCAACCGAAGTCGGTTCCAATTGTCGAGCTTCGGTTCGGGTACCTGCACACCCCTAAAATAAAATAGTTCTCCCTCAGAACAATGCCACCATAAAGTTATGCGGGGAGGCGAGGCGGGCAAGCCTTACCTGAAGGGCAAGTCCCGAAGACTAATGTGACTCCTCATGTGTTTTATCACTGATTCATCTTTCAAAAACGGCATGTCACAAAAATGACAACGATGAATGATCCGAGGCCTGATTACTTTACAGCCTTTCAGTCTCAACCAGCTTTCACGTATCGGCCCGGGACGGCGCTCAACCACGTATGTCTGGAAAGCAAAACAAACTTGGAGAGAAAAGTTTTTTTTTGAGACAGTTGTGAAAAATACTCGGTAAGATTTGACTAGGGAATCTACAGTGGGTAGATTGTAAAAGATTTCAGATTTTTGTTTGCAGCATTAAAATGTGATTTCAAAAATAAAAAAATGAAATATCTTGTCCACCCGCAGTCACATAACTAATCAGAAAAAAGAATAAAACGCAATACCCTAAATAAAAAATGATAAGCTAGTTAGTAGTTAACCTAAGGGGGAAAAATGCAAAAAGAAAAGCACATCTTAAGACCTGGCATGTGTTTCATAGAGATTCCTATTTTTATTAGGTAATTTTTTGGATTATTTATTTCACATCCATACAAATATTGTAACGGTCCTGGGGAGAGTGGACACGGTGATGTCCTCCCACACCATTAGCCGGTTACTAACGCCTCCACCAAGAATGAGTTTTTATAGGGATCATTCTAGGCCCTTCGAAAGATAGCTGCTTGACAAAGAGAGGTAACTGTCTCGTTTTAATTAGAGGTATGAAACTTCTGGTGGATCAGTGAGTATGATGTTTGAAGGAAGAGAACAATAACACTGAAGTTAGCCACATTTGTAATATTTATTCTTGATAACATTCATGTTTGTACACACCTGGAGCCTGGTTAGGGTACCTAGTATGTAGGTTGGCCTGAAGGACCCAAATTCAGTTTATTACTTCTAAATAAGTTACTTAAATGACGTCCCTTACGTCCTGTGAATACTCCCGGCTGATAGCCATTGTACATATAATTATTCAACAACACATGGTAAAAGGTTTACATTTATAAGCACATAGTAAAAGATTGAATTACACTCACCAGAATCCTTCTGACAATACACCACAGTAGGATCCACAGTAGGATCACAGGATTATCAAGGAAAACCATATACATACTCTTACCCTCTTCCCACTTCTTTTCCATTCTTTGCCGCAAAGAAAATATTAAGTCGATTGTGGACCTTCCCCTTCTGAATCCATACTGTTCTTCTCTAAGCTCTGGTTCTACTATTTGACGGACTCTCCCCGACGGCGACGACAAAGACAACACGAACGGATGATGACACAGACGGAGACGACCACGACGTGGGGGAACCCTTGCCCTCCCCATGCGCTTGTGGCTGGTTCTGACCAGCACAGGTCAGTCCACCCCTTGTCCCCCCGCGTCATCCCTTGCGTCCCTCCCTTCGTCTCGATTAGCCAAGTTGCATAAATATGAGACGTAAAGCAATATCCAATAAAAATATATTTTTGCTCCTTGACTTTGTAAGGTGATTCCTCTGTAGTTATTGCATTATTTCCGATCCCCCTTTTTAAATATGGGCACTATTACTCCTCTTAACCAATCATTTGGCACCTTATTTTGTTCCCAAGCCGCTTTCACAACCCTGTACATCCAGTTAACCCCAGTTGGTCCGCCTGCCTTAATCATTTCAACAGAAAACTCGTCAGGTCCTGGGGCCTTTTCATTTCCTTCATTCCTTTAATTGCTGTGAGTACTTCCTCCTTCGTTACAGTGCCGTCCTCCCATTCATTGGTTATCTCACTGTTCCCCTCCACTTCATTAGTTAACTTGTTGTTCTCGTCTTGTACACTTTTCTGATGTGTAACATTTAGGAGGTTCTGAAAGTACGACTTCCACATGCACTTTATTATTTCTGGATCATGGGTAACTCCATCCTCGTATTTCATGAATCTCTGCTTTTCCTTGTCTTTGCGCTTCTCCTTCAACATGCCATAAGTAATATCATTTTCTTATTACCATCAGAGTCATATTCCAGTTTATCTGCCATTTCCATCATAAAAATTTCCATCATAAAAAATAAAATAAAATTGTGTAATTCCTATTTGAAGTTTTTTCAAGTAGCTAAGTTGCATAAATATGAGACGTTAAGCAATATCCAATCCAACTGCCTTCTTCAACAATTTTTCAGTTTTGTCACATTGTATCAGTGTCTTTAAGGTTTTATTATTATCACGTTATTCTCTCTTTTCTTCATGCTTGAATCACATGTACCTACTCTATGATCTTCATCAGTTAAAGTGTGCATTAAACAGTGCGCACCCCCGTTATACCTGGTCTTCACTTGAGATCAGACCAGCCGCCATTTTATATTGCTCATTCACAGGACCACACTTCACCTGAGCAGACGTTAAGCAATATCCAATCTAAATCCTACGTGTTATGGTTGTTGGGAGATTGTTTGTAATTTCGATACCCAACTATTGTGAGATATTACTGCATAGGTACGCGTGATGTGAACAATATCGCCTGTGGTGTGAGCTCGTCTCAGATCACATTAACAAGAATAACACCTAGTTTCTGTACTGATGTGTCTGGGATCCCGCGTCTCCTGTGGCTGGGTCTGGCCAGCATAGGCGAGTCCCAGTCGACTCTGTGGGTTCATCCCATGTTTTACTATTATAACAACATTGTGTCAACAATCAGGACGTCGCCCTCTCATTGTGATTTGATTAGTCCTGGGGAAGGGTACTACATCATGGTTTAATCTTTACCAAGTTAACAAACTAGTGCAAGTTAACTTAGTATTAATACACTTTAACAAGCATATTGATGCACATTCACAATAACGACTGATATGTGTTAAGTGTTGCCTAAACAATATAACGGTCTCGAAAGTCATTATCATTGCAAATCTCATTGCTATCACGCGAATTCATTCAGCAAACTTTTCAGACATGTTTCTTCGACTTTCAAATTATCGGCCAGAGGTGGTACAAAAGCCTAAGGTAAAGTGGGCTTTGACTATTTAATTTTATAGCTACAACCCTTAACAATATAGCCATATACCGAGGCTTCATAGGCCTGCATTTAAAAGATATCTAGGGCGACGGTCGTCGCCCGGCAGACAAGCGAATGCGGCTGCTAGGCGACACCGAACTCCGGCCCTATATACACCTACCAGAGTTGGGGGGTTTTCAGCTATCTGCACACGCCGCCCCAAAAGAGTTAAAATCTTGAAACTCGGTATATGACCTGGTATGTGGTCCATGACATACCAAAAAAAAAAATCAACCCGATCCGACAACTCGTTCTGTGTTAAAAAAGGCTCTCAACATCGTCAAATTCCTTAAAGCTGGCTGGGTGGGTGGGTGGGTGGGTGGCTATAGGAGTTCTCCCGCGGAGAGTTCTTTAGCCTACAGAGAAAACGGTAAATCTTAGAACTATGAAACTTGGACCACACTTAGGTGTATTTCAGACGCAGTGCCTTTTGCTTTCAAAAACCAAAATCGGGTAACAGGGACCGGAGAAAAATCAAAATTTGGATGATAATCAAAACGCGTAATTACCAAGGCGTGGTAATTTGTACAAACTTGAAATTTAACATGCTATAAACCATTATAAATATCTTGCGTCCAAAACACAAGGGGCTAAATTTGGGATGACCATGGGCCCAAAAATGACAAAAAACATATCTGAACTTTAAGAAATGAATCATTCAAAGAAAACGCTACAAACTGAGATGTTTCAAACGTGGATACATTTTTATAATCTCTCATTCTTTATCACTTTTAATATTGGAAAGCAAAATTGGTTAACGGGTACCGGAAAAAAAAAACCAAAATTATCAAAAAGTAGGTAATTCCGTACTCTTATGAATAATACGCTATACCGAGAAAACGGTTCATCTTAGAACTTTGAAACTTGGGCCACACTCAGATGTACCTCATATAACAAAAACCGGGCAATTGGGACCGGGGAAAATCAAAATCAAAATCAAAATCAAAACGCGTAATTACTCAGGCGTAGTATTTTGTACAAGCTTGAAATTAAACATGCTCTTAACCATTATAAATATCAAGTGCTTATGCTAGTGCGTTGGTCTTGTTGTTAGCGTATCTGCTTCCAATCCAGAAGGGCTAGGGTTCGATTCCCGCAAAGTCAGAGTTTTTTAACTTCTGATTTGGACTTAAGTCTATCAGTTCTTGTCTTAGGAGTTTGTAAACGGTGACTTTGGAGCCGTCCTAGCAAAATCAAAACGCGTAATACTCAGACGTTAGTAATTTGTATAGAAGCTTGAAATTAAACATGCTCTTAACCATTATAAATATCTAGTGCTTATGCTAGTGCGTTGGTCTTGTTGTTAGCGTATCTGCTTCCAATGCAGAAGGCCAGGGTTCGATTCCCGCTCAAGTCAGAACTTTTTTAACTTCTGATTTGGACTTAAGTCTATCAGTTCTTGTCTTAGGAGTTGTAAACGGTGACTTTGGAGCCGTCCTAGCAACGAAGCACATAATAAATTTCAGAGTTGTTCTGGATCGGCCTGTTGAGTTCTGGCGTTGATCCGCGGATGTTCGCACTGTCCATACCACTGATTGATATATTTCCTATTAAAAATATCGATCTTGGTTGGTTATCGCTCACTCGTCGATTGCGTCGGGGCCTGCAGGTTGGCTTGGGTCGCTTTGATTAAAAGTCCCCACTGAAAATCAGTTATATATAACTGAGTGGGTAGACTCTAAATAAAAATTTATTTATTTATTTATTTAAGGGGTATCTTTGGGGGACCGTGGGCCCAAAAATGTAAAAAAACAACTTTGAACTTAACAAATTTAATCATTCAAAGTCCATCATTCACACCTGATAGCGAACGAACAACAAAAAGATGTGATATCCCCCCAAAATACAAAAATTTGTAAAAAAGACGGCAGCCAAGCTCTCCTTCAAAAGTCTTCGGCTGTGAATGCTGTGAGATATGGAAGTTGAGCCAAGCTTTTTATTCTTTCTCCCTAGTTTCGCTTTGAAAATATGTAAGATCATTTCGCCTGTTGACGAGCGCCAAGCCAACGATTTTTGTGGTAAAAAAGTAAAATTTTTAAACTCGAAATCATAAAAAAAATGACTTGGCCATTGAATTTGGTTCATGGCAAGAATTTTTTTATGATTTCGTGTTTAAAATTTTACTTTTTTACCACAAAAATCGTTGGCTTGGCGCTCGTCAACAGGCGAAATGATCTTACATATTTTCAAAGCGAAACTAGGGAGAAAGAATAAAAAGCTTGGCTCAACTTCCATATCTCACAGCATTCACAGCCGAAGACTTTGAAGGAGAGCTTGGCTGCCGTCTTTTACAATTTTTTGTATTTTGGGGGGATTATAACTACACAAGGCTCAGCTGATTGTCAAAGACAAGAGGAGAGAAGTATAGTGCATCTCGCTTCCATCAGATAATTTGAAAAGGGATTGTTTTACTCCTGCAAATTCGAGGCGAGTTCTGGCCGGCGCCGTCTGTCCCTTTTGCCCGTGACAGGTTCTGTCTAGCACGGTGGTATCATGCGTCTGATAAGTTTACATGATTTAAAGCTAAGGCCTCGGCAAGGCTGCTGTTGGGCCGATCCGAAGTAAGCGGACACCCATAACATGTACAAACAGGTATTCGGGAAATTGAATTTAAATTTAATACTTACGCAAACATTTCATTAATCAGGAAATTTTCATTTCTCATTATATTGTTCAACATAATTGTGTGTCTCAATATCATGTCTTTTGATTTCGATTGCGACTCTTAAGAAAATTTGTGAAACCAAAAACTAACAAACTATTCACTCATAATCGACTTACAATATCATATGCGGCGCACTGTTACCTAGCTGGTTGACTCGCCCTATAACCTCTTGTCGTCATAGTGTTGGGCTTATGGTTTCGTAATGCATCCCGCACTTGGAATGTGTTGCTTAGATTCTATCTATAAGCTGAGCCGCTTTAACTTTTACATCCTCGTTTAGTAGAAGTGGCTTGGAAACCGTGTGGATCATCGGTGTTACATTGGGCGCTTCTACCCACGGATAGATGGTCGTAGTGGTTGATGAGTTTGGCACTAACGACCCATTGCATTTTATTGCAAACAAAACGAAGGGGGGCTTTATGCCTTGCGCACCCAATTTGATCTCTCCCTATCACATAAAGAACATCTATCATATGATAACGGCGACAAACTTTCAAAATTACTCATTCAAAGTAATTTATTTAAGAAGATTTAAATCATATCATAAACGATTTTCCTTTATTTATTGATTTCGATTCAAATAAATAACTTTTGTTTTCCTATTACTATCATCGTCATCATTTAATTTTCTTATATATACACTTCGAATATACATAAACAATACACACGCTCTCCCCGTTTCCGTTGTACTTCACCACGTCGGCGTGCCCGGCGTCCTTGCCGCCATCTTTGTACTTTTTTCTCTTACGCTACAAAGACACACTCTACAAGACACTTAAAGACTCTACAAAGACAAATGGGAGGTTTCTTGGCCAAGGACATGTTTCGAGATATTACAATACCGATGTGCTAAAAGAACTATTCCGTGATGAATGAAGTTTTTTATAATCCAGAACAAGTAATGGCAAATTATGTCCTTCAACATTTATCATTTAATACTTCTTAAATACATTGTGGCCAATGTAACAGATCGCAGTGATGCAAATTAGTTATTTTAAAACCCTTCCCCTTCCCTTTTGTACTCATGTACAGTGAAACTATCCAAGGAGCTCGCACATTTAGATATGGGCAGTGACAGTACGTATCTCAATAAACTGACGCACAACATCTGCCAGAAATACTTGGAAACATGTATCATTAAACAGTGCTTTAGCACTACAAAAGTACGAGTCGAAAAATCATCCAAACAAGTAAATTGAAAGTGGCGGATTTCAGGATTTGAGAAGAGATTTGAGAAATTTTAATATTGCCTAAATTGAAGATTACGGAGGTGAAACGTTTTTATCAGAAGTAGTAATAGTTTTATCACAAGAGAGCAAACTAGCATTCCGTCGCTGTTAACATTATCTCGCCAGTCTGATTTACCTGGAAACGCGCATCAGACTTTCGAGCTACTTCTCCAGTAACTGATGGCTGAACATGTAGATAATGCGCTCGAACTAGGTCTGCAGGCTGTTCTGATTCCAGAGAACAAGACGCAGCCACAGATCTACTTCTTGGACGTGGCTCGACAGTGCAGCGCCGTAGTGCACTCCTGGAGAAACAGTCCTTGTACCGTTGGTTGTCCCACACTCAAGCACGGTGGCTGTCAGCAGGAGGAGAAATACGTGCTTCAACAGGTGGTATTGAAACTAGACACCGGGCTGGTCGGTCCATGGGTCAAGATTCATCTCCAAACAGAACAAAAGAAAACCGACTTTAAGCCGAAGACAGATTAAGACACATTGGGGCTGTAGCTCAATATGTTGGTACCATGGTTGGACGAATACAAGACAAATTGGACGGGAAATACTTTTTCGTCTTTGATGATGGAGCTTGACTCTATTCAGTTTTGAAGGGAACCACAAGATCCAGAATCTTTCAAACCTCAAAGGGTTGACATCTAAGGTAGCATCAAGGCACTAATTGTAAACATCTACTCATCCAAGACAATAATTTTGCAATGTATCCAAGAAAAATCATTATTAGGGCGCATTCATATCTGAAATTTATATTTTTTATTTTTTAGATATGAATGCTGGAAAGTGTAAGTTGAAAAGTGTAAGAAAAAATCAACATGAGTTTAACAATCGACTTGATCTATTCCGCTTCAATATTGTTACAAATTGTATGTTGTAAAGGTTCCAAGGCTCTCATAGCTATTTTTATGTGTATATCTATGATATTGGTAAAATGACATGCAAATTTATTCAATTAATCTAAAAACCTTATTAATATTCAACGAATCAAACATGTTTATATCACTGATGCATCCCTATATCATCAGTAATCATAATGATTCATTGTAATTACGAATATGAACTCGTAATTAGCAATAAATAATGATTAGCTAATCAAGCTAATTAAGCCATTTATAGTCTGATTTTCAATTAATAAAGTACATCAATATATAAAGACAGGTAAAATAGATAATGTTTATTTCAAGTCATTCATCGGTATTAAGGGAGTAATATGTTTGAAGTCACTAAATAGATTTTTTATTAAATGTCCCTACTCGACACCTTCTCGCGGTTTGGCCCGTGAATAGGGGAGTTCACTCCCTGAAACAAATTGCGAGCTCTATAAATTCCAAACTCGACACCTTTTCGCGGTTTGGGCCGTGAATAGGGGAGTTTCACTCCCTGAAAATAATGGCGAGCTCGGGTCGTCGTTCGGGAACCCCTCCATTTGACCTACCTCCCACGACGGCGACGAACAATGACAACACGGACGGATGATGACACAGGCGGAGGACGACCACGACGTGGGGGAACCCCTGACTTCCCCATATGCTTGTGGCTGGTTCTGACCAGCACAGGCCTGTCCACCCCTTGTCCACCCGGCTCATCCCTTACGACCCTCCCTTCGTCCTCGATTAGCCAAAGTGCATAAATATGAGACGTAAAGCAATATCCAATCCAATCTGGGGTCGTCGTCAGGGACTTCCTTTGACTACCTCCCCGACGGCGGACGACATAAGACAACACCGGACGGATGACGACACAGACGGAGCGACCAGGACGTGTGGGGAACCCCTGCATCCCCATATGCTCTTGTGGCGGTTTGACCAGCACAGGCCTGTCCACCCCTTGTCCCCCCGCGTCATCCCGGTCGTCCTACCTTCGTCTCGATTAAGCCAAAATGCATAAATATGAGACTTTAAAGCAACATCCAATCCAGTTTGTTGACATCTCATCAAAGGTCGGAATGAGGATAGCTGTGCAAGTTCAGTGACCGGGTCAATGTTTTTTTGAAATCCCAACACAAACCGAACTTGGTCGCTATCCCTCTTGCGTACAACAACAAAGCGTGTGTTCTCACTCCAAATATCGCACAGTCAAGAATTCCTTCTGCTACCTGCTCATTTAACTCTTTTTCCACTGCGTCCCTCAGTGCATAAAGGTATAAGTATAAGCTTTCTTAAAAACCGGAATTGCGCTGCTGTTAAATGTTATGTGAAGCTGCGTAATTTTTTATTTCTCCTCCTTCCGATTACAAGATTGGGTACTTAGACTTAATAAGTTGCAAAAATCACTATGATATGTTTTGTTCGTCAAACCGTCGGGGAAACCACTCCCTTTGGACTACCTCCCCCGACAGCGACGACAAGACAACACGGCACGGATGATGACACAGACGGAGACGACCACTGACGTGAAGGAACCCCTGCCTCCCCATATGCTTGTGGACTGGTACTGACCAGCACTAAGGCCTGTCCACCCCTGTCCACCGCGTCATCCCTACGTCCCTCCTTCGCGCGATTAGCAAAGTTGCATAAATATGAGCGTAAAGCAATATCCAATCAACAATCGACATCTTAAGTTGTGATTATCTTATTAACTATAGTCTCCACTGGACGCCTACAATTTATGGATTGCTGACCAGTTAATTTTAATGACTTGGTTCCAATTTCTACCAAACAAAAAGCCTGTTGTTTAGTGTTGACATTGACTATAAACTATCGAGAGTTTGTTATGCATAAACATTCATATGACCATCTACAACTATTTTCCAACTATATTTAAATGTTCGCCACTGAATTGTTTAAGTTTTGTTTCGTGCGTTAACAGTGAACATGACGATAATTTATACTCTGTATTCTGAAAACGTCATAATAGAAACGTCAGCTGCATGTGTCAATTGCCATGCTTAGAGTTTGATTTTGAATTCAAACGTCAATTGAATATGATTAATTCTTTGAAGATAATTTGCAAATGACTTTGATTTGATCCGTTATTTAAGGGTTCTCCTGACTATTGGATTCAGAATCAGACTCTAAAATACATTACTCGATTCATTTATTTTTGTTACGCTCGTTACTAACAGCTGACTTAAATGACTGTTGTGATGCAAAGTCGTACGTGGGTGCCCGTGATGCAGCAGTGTGATGACAAGTGCACCTTCCCGTCGCTGTTTGACAGCCTGTCTTCTTGCGTTTTCGTCGACTTGGTAGTACGCAACACTGTGTTTAGGCCGTGATCTTCGCCCTGGTCGTCTCCTACGGATAATGACACAGAGTGAGACTGAACACGAGCGTGGGGGAACCCCTGCCCTCCCCATATTGCTTGTGGCGGTTCTGACCAGCACAGGCCTTGTCACCCTTGTTCCCCCCGCCATTCCTTAGTCACCCCTCCCTTCGTATCGATAACCAAAGTTGCATAAATAGAGACGTAAAACGCAATATCCAGTCAAAATTCCACCCTGTAGGTCCCCTAACCGTCGGAGTCGACCTATCTGGAACGGCTCTACGTGTCCCCTACGGCCGCAGTGTCGACCGTCGTGGTCGAACACAGACGGGAGACGACCACGAAGTGGGGGAACACCTGCCCTTCCCATATGCTTGTGGCGGTTCTGACCAGCACAGGCCTGTCACCCCTTGTCCCTCCGCGTCATCCCTTACGTTCACTCCCTTCGTTCGATTAGCCACGTTGCATAAAATATGGAGACGTACAGCCAAGATCCAATCAAATCAACTCTGATTCCATCTTCTTTTCTCGCATAACTTCTGTGGGGCCATGGTTTGTGTACCCACACCTCCAACAAGCACTGGTTTTCCCACAGACTTGATAGCATGTTACTGCCCCTCTAGTCCCGTGTTCAAGAAGGTGTGGCTTGATGATGACGAATCTAATTGTTCATACACCATTTCGAACTTTTCGCCAATGGTAACAGCCAGGGTCGGAGAGGTAACAATTGCAGTGTAATTCGTGATGCGTTTGCTCCCGTATAAACCCACGTACGCGCGATGTGTTGGAAGCTCGGAGGGGACGAATTGATGTTCCAAAAAACTCGCCGAGTGTTGTTTTCGAGAGGCCAACCGGAGTCGCTGCGGTCAAGAGTCAGATCACTTCGTTTGACCGTTTGCACGAGGAATCTGTGTACAATCCTCACAGGTTTTCTGACGGTCGTTGGGGGAAGCATGCTGTTTTTAACTCGTCGTACGGCCTTGGCCCCCAATACAGTAATCAGATGTAGAGTGTTCACCATCGTCCACAGCTTAATGTGGTAACACGATCCCCCAAATACAATTCGAAATACAATCTTGTTCATCAAAATGTCTGTTTTACTTCTACGCGCCACTTTTTAGGTTGTTGTATGGGAATAACCAAGATAGAATCGACATTTGTGCTGGTAATTATCCTGGTCAACGTGCCTTGTTTCTCTTAATAAACTTTCTAAAGTTACATTGAAAGTAATTACTTTTTAAAAAATTCAATTCCCATCAAAACCCATTTCATTTATTTATTTACTTCCATTTAAAAAAATATTCTATTGATTTTACTATAACATCACTTTAATTGTGTTTTAAATTGTAAACTTAGAAAACGTACATTAATCTCACACAATCCACGGGCCTTCAAATTCAAAACTCGACATCTTCTCGCGGTTTGGCCCTGAAGAGGGGAGTTTCACTACCGAAATAATGGCGAGCTTCTGGGTCGTCGTCGGGGAAACCCCTTCCTTTGACTACCTCCCCGACGGCGGACGGACAAAGACAAACACGGACGGATGTGACCACAGACGGAGACGGACCACGACGTTGTGGGGAACCTCTGCCCTCCCCATAGGCTTAGTGGCCTGGTTCTGACAGCACAGGCCGTCCACCTTTCTGTCCCCTGCGGTCATCCCTTACGTTCCCTCCCTTCGTCTCGGATTAACAAGTAGCATAAAAAGGTGACGACGTTAAAGGCAAAAAAAAAATAAAAAAATCCAAATCAAAAATTTCACACAAGCCACTAACTCCATTCATTAACGAGAAGTGAAAGCAATCTCAAATCAAAATTAACTTGCAATAAATTTCAGTAAACAGGTGGCGCAATATGACCTAAATGATTGAAAGCGCCCTAGTTTCTCACGTCGAAATTTTACAACAACGATCTTACAAGTAACTTGTTTTTTTTTCGAGCTTAGTGGTGATGGTTTCGATCGAACAGTTCATCCTCACATTCGGAATGTCCCCAGGTCTTGAATATCGTCCCATCGGACCGTTTAATTGTGGTTGGACACCGAGCATGGCTACAAAAGCATTGGGTCATTATGGGGTTTAAACGGTATCACCAGACCTTTTTAATTTGCGAGCAAAAGTAGCCTTAGTAACGGATATCAAAAGAAGGAAGTGACAAACATTAATATGAGTCCGACATGATACGCCTCCTTCGCTTAATCATTCCCCAGCATAGTATAATACTTTGCTGGGCAAATATGGCACCTTGGAGACAAAACAAGTCTAATAGCGACAGGTTGCCCAAGGTAACAAACAGAATAACAGACATTTACCAAGTTTGCATCTGTATACAGACATTGCCTCTTCTTGTAAGGGGCCCTTAAAAAATAGCAAGGACTTTTAAGTTGGCAGCATGATTTAAAAAGAAATTAGCAGTTACTGCTGTGAATTCAAAGTTTAAACTAATAATATGTAACCCTTACCTGAAACTTTTTCTGAGTCTCGAATAATCATGCAAATATAGCTCAAAGTATATTTCAAATTATCAAATTCACAAAAAATGGGGGCACAGCCAATATGTGCAGCCATTTGTCTAAAGAGGCAATTCCTGTTAGTATATAATTTGAGTGATCAAAAACAGGGGTGCAGCCACTACAAATTATCTACGCAAATAAAAACAAATTGTGCGGTTCCAGGATTGGTTCCGGGTAGTAAAGTAGCGTGGTTAAGTAGGCCTAACCCGCTTTTGGGGGTTCCGGTCCAAATAGTTCGTTCGAAAAAAACGAAATACATTTTAAACAGCAACCCTACTAAATATCATCTTCCATCTAAGAAGCGCGATCACTCTTAAAATAAAGTAATGCTCACTCATTTAACTGAAAATCAACACGGACAAAAAAGAAATGCCGTGATCGCAAGTCTTGAACGAAAGTCGGATTAATTCGTAAACAATAAACTCGTTTAGAGGCGTCGATTAAAATTACAAACTGCTACGGCAGAAGTAGGGTTAGGCATAACGATTTGAAATTAATGTCTTTTTTCGATTGTTGCTGCACCTATTACAATGCAAATAGGCTTACAATTAGATTACCTCGAAAATTACCGAAATTGAGAAAACCAAAGGCTCCTATCCCAATTATATTACAAAAACAGGGTAACTTAGTTTGGTACAGAATCATAAAATATCGCGTCCAGTCTCAAAGGTCGTGTTATGTGTTTTATATCCAATAGTCAACACTTGTCGGTCAAACTCGGGAGAAACGATCAACAATAGCGCGGTCGACACAAGGCAAAGACCATAGTGCATGCGCCAGTCTGTAGTGGCGCACGAGTGTGGAAACAATAGCAAGCGAGTGTAGCGGCGTCGGCTAGCCGGAAATAGGCCGGAAATCTTGAGGCAGCGCCTTTACTCGCGAGAAGTGTGACTTATTCGCGGCGACTTCAAAAACTACCGGAACCGGAACCCAACCGAATTCGGTTCCAATTGTTCGGAGCACTTCGGTTCGGGTACCTGCACACCCCTAAAATAAAAATAGTCTCCCCAGAACAATGCCACCATAAAGTTATGCGGGGAGGCGAGGGCGGCAAGCTCTTACTGAGTGGCAGAGTCCGAAGACTAATGTGATCCTCAGTGTTTATCACTGATTCAGTCTTTCAAAAAAGCGGCATGTCACAAAAATGAAAACGATTGAATGATCGAAGGATGAATTACCTTTACAGCCTTCAGTCTCAACCAGCTTTCACGTATCGGCCCGGGACGGCGCTCAAACCACGTATGTCTGGAAAGCGGAAACAAAACTTGGGAGAGAAAAGTTTTTTTTTTGAGGACAGTTGTGAAAAATATCGGTAGAATTTGACTAGGGAACACATGTGGGTAGATTGTAAAAGATTTCAGATTTGTTTGCAGCATTAAAATGTGATTTCAAAAAAATGAAAAAAATGGAAATATCATTGTCACACCACGCAGTCACATAAACTAATCAGAAAAAAAGAATTAAAACGCAATACCCTAAATAAAACATGATAAGCTAGTTAGTAGTTAACCTATAGGGGGAAAAATGCAAAAAGAAAAGCACATCTTAAGACCTGGCATGTGTTTCATAGAGATTCCTATTTTTATAGGTAATTTTTTGGATTATTTATTTCACATCCAATACAAATATTGTTAACGGGCCTGGGGGAGAGTGGACACGGTGATGTCCTCCCACACCAATAGCCGGTACTAACGCCTCCACCCAAGAATGAGTTTTTTATAGGATCATTCTATGGGCCCTTCGAAAGATAGTCTGCTTGACAAAGAGAGGTAAACTGGTCTCGTTTAATTGAGTAGTGAAAATTCTGGTAGTGATCAGGAGTATGATGTTTGAAGAAGAGAACAAGAACACTCAAGTTAAGCCAACATTTGTATATTTATCTTGATAAACATTCATGTTTGTACACACCTGGAGCACTGGTTAGGGTACCTAGTACTGTAGGTTGGCCTGAGGACCCAAATTCAGTTTATTACTTCTAAATAAAGTACTTAAATGGACGTCCCTTAGTAATGTGAATACTCCCGGCTGATAGCCATTGTACATATAATTATTCAACAACACAGGTAAAGGTTTACATTTATAAGACATAGTTTAAAAAAGATTGAATTACACTCACCAGAATCCTCTGGACCAATACAACCACAGTTAGGATTCCACAGTAGGATCACAGGATTATCAAGGAAAACCATTATACATACTCTTCACCCTCCTTCCCACTTCTTTCAATTCTTTGCCGCAAAAGAAAATATTAAGTCGATTGGGACCTTCCCCTTCTGAATCCATACTGTTTTCTCTAAGCTCGGTTCTACTATTTGACGGACTCTCCCCTGACAGGCGACGACAAAGACAACACGAACGGATGGGACACAGACGGAGAGACGACCACGACGTGTGTGGGAACCCTTGCCCTCCCCATGCGCTTGTGGCTGGTTCTGACCAGCACGGTCAGTCCACCCCTTTGGCCCCCGCGTCTCCCTGCGTTCCTACACCTTCGTCTCGAGTAGCCAAGTTGCAATAAATATGAGACGTAAAGCAATATCCAATAAAAAATATTATTTTTGCTCCTTGACTTGTAAGGTGATCCTCTGTAGATTTATTGCATTATTCCGATCCCCCTTTAAAATATGAGGCACAGTATCCTCTTAACCAATCATTGTCACCTTAATTTTGTTCCCAAGCCGCTTCACAACCCTGTAACATCCGTTAACCCAGTTGCTCCGCCCTGCTTAACATTTCATAACAGAAAACTCGTCAGGTCCTGGGGCCTTTTTCATTCCTTCATTCCGTTTAATTGCTGTGAGTACTTCCTCCTTCGTTACAGTGCCGTCTCCCACATTGGTATCTCACTGTTTCCCCTCCACTTCATTAGGTAACTTGTTGTTCTCGTCTTGCGACACTTTTCTGATGGGTAACATTAGAGGTTCGAAAGTAATGTACTTCCACATGCACTTTATTATTTCGGATATGGGTAAAACTCCATCCTCGTATTTCATAAATCCTGCTTTTCCTTGTCTTTGCGGATCTCCTTCACATGCCATAAGTAATATCATTTCTTATTACCATCCAGAGTCATATTCCAGTGTATCTGCCATTTCCATCATAAAAATTTCATCATAAAAAATAAAATAAAATTGTGTAATTACTATTTGAAGTTTTTCAAGTAGGAATGTTGCATAAATATGAGACGTTAAAGCAATATCTAATCCAACTGCCTTCTTCAACAATTTTTTTCAGTTTTGTACATTGTATCAGGTCTTTAAAGGTTTTATTTATATCACGTATTCTCTCTTGTTCTTCATGCTGAATCACATGTACCTACTCTATGATCTTTCATCAGTTAAAGTCGTTGCATTAAACAGTTTTGCGCACCCCCGTTATACCTGGTCTTCACTTGAGATCAGACCAGCCGCAATTTTATAATTGCTTCATTCACAGGGACCACACTTTCACCTGAGCAGACGTTAAGCAATATCCAATCTAAATCCTACGTGTTATGGTTGTTGGGAGATTGTTGGATTTCGATACCTCAAACTATTGTGAGATATTAATGCCTAGGTACGGTGATTGTGAAAACAATATCGCACTGTGTCGTGAGCTCGTGTTCAGAATCACATACAAGAATAACACCTAGTTTCTGTACTTCTTGTCTGGATTCCCGCGTTCTCATGTAGGCTGCGGTTCTGGCCAGCATTGCGATAGTCCCAGTCGACTCTGTGGGTTCATCCCAGTTTACTATTATAAAACAACATTGTGTCAACAATCAGGACGTCGCCCTCTCATTGTGATTTGATTTAGTCCTGGGGAAGGTACTACATCACGTTTTAATCTTTACCAAGTTAACAAACTAGTGCAAGTTAACTAGTATAATATCACTTTAACAAGCATATGATGCACAGTCACAATAACGGAACTGATATGTGTTAAGTGTTGCTAAACCTAATTATAACGGTCTCGAAATTTCATTATCATTGCAAATCTCATTGCGATCACGGAATTCAGTTCAGCAAACTTTTCAGATGTTCTTCGACTTTCAAAATTATCGGCCAGAGGTGGTACAAAAGCCTAAGGTTTAAAGTGGGCTGTGGACTATTTAATTTATAGCTACAACCCTAACAATATAGCCATATACCGAGGCTTGGAGGCCTGCATTTAAAAGATTATCTAGGGGGACGGTCTCGTCGCCCGGCAGACAAGCGAATGCGGCTGCTAGCGACACGAACTCCGGCCCTATATACACCCTACCAGGAGTTGGGGGGTTTTCAGCTATCTGCACACGCCGCCCGAAAGAGTTTTTAAAATCTTGAAACTTCGGTATATGACCTGGTATGTGGTCAGACATACCAAAAAAAAAAATCAACCGATCCGACAACTCGTCTGTGTTAAAAAAAGGATACCTCAACATCTGTCAAATTCCTTAAAGCTGGCTGGTCGTGGGTGGTGTGGGGTGGTGGCTTATAGGAGTTCTCCCGCGGAGAGTTCTTTAGCCTAAGAGGAAGGAAAACCGGTAAATCTTAGAACTATGAAACTTGGACCACACTTAGGTGTATTTCAGACGCAGTTGCCTTTTGCTTTCACAAAAACCAAAATCGGGTAACAGGGACCGGAGAAAAGGAAAATCAAAATTTGGATGATAATCAAAAGCGTGTAATACCAAGGCGTGGTAATTTGACAAACTTGAAATTTAACATGCTATAAAACCATTATAAAAAATATCTTTGCGTCCAAAACACAAGGGGCAAATTCGGGATGACCATGGGCCCAAAAATGACCAAAAAACATATCTGAACTTTAAGAAACTGAAATCATGCAAAGAAAACGCTACAAATGAGATGTTTCAACGTGGAATACATTGTTCTATAATCTCTCATCTTTATAACTTTTTAATTATGGAAAGCAAAATTGGTTAACGGGTACCGGAAAAGAAAAAAAACCAAAATTATCAAAAAAAAGTATGGTAATTCCGTACTTCTTATGAATAAATACGCTATACCGACGGAACCGGTTCATCTTAGAACTTTGAAACTTGGGCACACTCAGATGTACCTTATAGAACAAAAAAACCGGGCATTGGGACGGGGAAAATCCAAAAATCAAAATCAAAAATCAAAACGCGTAATTACTCAGGCGTAGTATTTTGTACAAGCTTGAAATTAAACATGCTCTTAACCATTATAAAATATTCAAGTGCTTATGCAGTGCGTTGGTCTTGTGTTAGCGGTATCTGCTTCCAATCCAGAAGGGCTAGGGTTTCGATTCCCGCGAAAGCAGAGTTTTTATACTGTGGGTTTATGCATTTGGACTTAAGTCTACAGTTCTTGTCTTAGGAGTTTAGAAAACGGTGGACTTTGGAGCCGTCCCCTAGCAAAATCCAAAACCGCCTGTAATACTCAGACGTAGTAATTTGTAAGAAGCTTGAAATTAAACATGCTCTGAACCATTATAAATCATATAGTGCTTTATGCTAGGGCGTTGGTCTTGTGTTAGCGTATATGCTTCCAATGGAAGGGCCAGGGTTCGATTCCCGCTCAAGTCAGAACTTTTTTTAACTTGCCTGATTGGACTTAAGTCTATCAGTTCTTGCTTAGGGAGTTGTAAACGGTGACTTGGAGCCGCCCTAGCAACGAAGCACATAATAAATTTCAGAGTTTTCTGGATCGGGCCTTGTGAAGTTGGCGTTGACCGCGGATGTTCGGGCCCCCAACTGTCCATACCACTGATTGATATATTCCTATTAAAAAATATCGATTCTTGGTTGGTTATTCGCCTCACTCGTCGATTGCGTCCGGGGCCTGCAGGGTTGGCGTGGGTCGCTTTTGATTAAAAAGTCCCCACTGAAAAATCAGTTCTATAACTGAGTGGGTAGACTCTAAATAAAACATTTATTTAATTTATTTATTTAAGGGGTATCTTTGGGGGCCGTGGGCCCCAAAAATGTAAAAAACAACTTTGAACTTAACAAATTTAACATTCAAAGTCCATCATTCACACCTGATAGCGAACGAACAAAACAAAAGATGGATATCCCCCCAAATACAAAAATTTGTAAAAAAGACGGCAGCAAGCTCTCCTCAAAAAGTCTTCGGCGTGAATGCTGTGAGATACGGAAGTTGAGACAAGCTTTTTATTCTTTATCCCTAGTTTCGCTTTGAAAATATGTAAGATCATTTCGCCTGTTGGACGAGCGCAAGGGCAACGATTTTTGTGGTAAAAAAAGTAAAATTTTTAAAACTCGAAATCAGAAAAAAAATGACTGGCCATTGAATTTCGTTTCATGGACAAGAATTTTTTTATGCTTTCGTAGTTTAAAATTTTACTTTTTACCCACAAAAATCGTTGCTGGCGCCCTCCGGTGGTTTTTTCAACAGGGCGAAATGACTTACATATTTTCAAAGCGAAACTAGGAGAAAAGTAAAGAAATAAAAAGCTTGGCTCAACTTCCATATCTCACAGCATTCCAGCCGGAAGACTTTTGAAGGAGAGCTCTGGCTGCCGTCTTTTTACAAATTTTGTATTTTGGGGGGATTATAACTACACAAGGCTCAGCTGATTGTTCAAAGACAAGAGGAGAGAAGTATAGTGCATCTCGCTACATCAGATAATTGGAAAGGGGATTGGTGTACTCCTGCAAACTCTAGGCGAGTTCTGACCGGGCACCGTCTGTTCCCTTTTGCCCCTGTGAACAGGTTATGTCTAGCCACGGTGGTATCATGCGTCTGATAAGTTACATGAGTTAAAAGCTAAGGCCTCGGCAAGGCTGCTGTTGGGGCCGATCCGAAGTAAGCGGACACAATAACATGTACAAACCAGGTTATTCGTGAAATTGAATTTAAATTTAATACTTACGCGCAAACATTTCATTAATCAGGAAATTTTCTTTCTCATCATATTGTTCAACATAATTGTGTTGTCTCAATAATGTACTTTCTCCGATTTCGATTGCGACTCTTAAGAAAAATTTGTGAACAAAAACTAACAAACTTATTCTCTATTAATCGACTTACAATATCTATGCAGGCGCACTGTTACCTAGCTGGTTGGACTCGCCCTATAACCTCCTTGTCGTCATAGTTGTGGGCTTATGGTTTCGTTAATGTATCCCGCACATGGAATGTGTTGTTAGGATTCTATCTATAAGCTGAGCAGCTTTAACTTTTACATCCTCGCTTTAGTAGAAGGGGCTTGGAAACGTGTGGATCTTCGGTGTTTACATTTGTGCTTCTACCCACGGATAGTTGGTCGTAGTGGTTGAGAGTTGGGCACTTACGACCCATTGCATTTTATTGGCAACAAAAACGAAGGGGGGCTTTATGCCTTGCCACCAACTTTGATCTCTCCCTATCAACATAAAGACATCTACATATGATAACGGCGACAAACTTCAAAAAATTATCTCATTCAAAGTAATTTATTTAAGAAGATTTAAATCATATCATAAACGATTTTTCCTTATTTATGATTTCGATTCAAATAAATAACTTTGTCTTTCCTATTACTTATCATCGGCCATTCATTTAATTTTTGATATATGACATTTCGAATATAACTAACAATTATACACGCTCTCCCCGTTTCCGTTTGTACTCACCCTCGCGGCGTGCCGGCGTCCTCGCCGCCATCTTTGTACTTTTCTTCTCTTTACGCTACAAAGACACACTCTACAAGACACTTTAAAGACTTTACAAAGACAAATGGTGAGGTTCGTGGCCAAGGACATGTTTCGAGATATTACAATACCGATGTTGCTAATAAGGAACTATTCGTGATGAATGAAGTTTTTTTATAACCCAGAACAAGTAATGGCAAATTATGTTCTTCAACATTTATCATTTAATACTTTTAAATACATTGTAGGACCAATGTAACAGATCGCAGTGATGCAAATGAGTTATTTTAAAACCCTTCCCCTTCCCTTTTGTACTCAAGTACAGTTGAAACTATCAAGGAGCTCGCACATTTCGATATGGGCCAGTGACAGTATACGTATATCAAATAAACTGACGCACAAATATCTGTCAGGAATACTTGGAAACATGTATCATTAACAGTGCTTAGCACTACAAAAGTACGAGTCGAAAAATCATCCCAAACAAGTAATTGAAAGTGGCGGTTTCAGGATTTGAGAAGATATTTGAGAAAATTTTAATATTGCCTAAATTGAAGATTACGGAGGTGAAACGTTTTTATCAGAAGATGTAATAGTTTTATCACAAGAGAGCAAACTAGCATGCGTCGCTGTTAACATTATCTCGCCAGTCTGATTTACCTGAAACGCGCATCAGACTTTCGAGCTACTTCTCCAGTAACTGATGGCCGGAAACATGTAGATAATGCGCCGAACTAGGTCTTGCAGGCTGTGCTGATTCCAGAGAACAAGACGCGAGCCACAGATTACTTCGTTGGGCGTGGCTCGGACAGTGCAGCGCCGTAGTGCACTCCTGCGAGAAACAGTCCTTGTACCGTGGTTGTCCCACACTCAAGCACGGTGGCTGTCAGCAGGAGGAGAACTCCGCTGCTGTCAACAGGTGGTATTGAAACTAGACACCGGGCTGGATCGGTCCATGGGTCAAGATTCATCTCCAAACAGAACAAAAGAAAAACCGGGGAATTTTAGAGCCGAAGACAGATTAAGACACATTGGGTCTTGTATTTCAATATGTTGGTACCATGGTTGGACGAATACAAGACCAAATTGGATGGAAAAAACTTTTGAGTCGTTGATGATGGAGCTTAACTTCATTCAGCTCCCAAGGGAACCACAAGATCCAACAAACTTTCAAAGCTCAAAGTGTTGACATCTTAGCTAGCAACAAGGGCATTATTGTAAACATAGGAATCATCCAAGACAATAATTTTGCAATGTATCCAAGAAAAATCATTATTAGGGCGCATTCATAATCTAAAAATTTTAAAAATTAATATTGTTTTATTTTTTAAGATATGAAGGTGAAAAAGTGTAAGAAAAAATCTAACAGAGTTTAACAATCGACTTGATTATTCCAGGTTCAATATCAGTGTTACAAATTGTATGTTGTAAAGGTTCCAAGGCTATTCATAGTATTTTTATGTGTATATCTAGATATTGGTAAAAGGGCATGCACTTGATTCAATTAATCTAAAAACCTTATTAATATTTCATCGAATGCAAACATGTTTTATCACTGATGCATCCCTATTATCTCAGCTAATCATAATGAAATGATTATTGTTAATTACGAAATATGAACTCGTAATTAGCAAAAATAATGATTAGCGTAATCAAGCTAATTAAGCATTTATCGTTCTGATTTTCAATTAATAAAGTACATCAATATGATAAAGACAGGTAAAATAAGATAAAAATGTTTTTGATTTTCAAGTCATTTCATCGAGTATTAAGGGAGTAATATGTTTGAAGTTCACTCATATTGTCATTCATTTGGTATTTTGAAACTTACCATCTGAACATTAGCATGAACGCTTTTTCAATATTTCTGCAGCCCGAGTTCGATTTGTTCTCGAAGCCTGCAGATACTAAGAATTTACCATGATTGGTTTTCGGGGAAATAGAATAGCATACACTCTAAGAGAAAGTCGAGCTTCTAGGCCAAGGGAGGATGAGGGGGAAGATTTTTATCCGTGAAAAAAATAGTTTTGGGTCATACGATAGCCGTGACGTTATTATCACGGACCTAGTAGGGCGAGAAAAATGAAAAAAGGAACCCAGAACGGGACAATCCGAGCAGATTTAGTTTGGGCGGAGGGACCTACCTGCGACCTGGTCAGGATGGTGTCGTTCTTAGGCTTTGTTTTGGCTTCCTGTGACTGTAGGAAGTAATGTTTGTGAGTGCGGGCAAAGTGAAAAGTTGGATTTTTCTTTCTTTTAAATTCGTCTTGAAGGCTTTTGTATTCGTATCTTTTGATTTATTTTACCGAATTATAATTAAATATCACATCATTAATTAATTCGTCTAGTGGAATTCGTAAATCATCGTTTGAAATTTCATTGAGACACTAATTATCACGTCATAATTAATCGTCGAGTGTAAATTCATCAATCATCGTTTGGAACATTTAAGTATTACACTAAATATACGTCACTAATTAATTCGCCGGAGTGTAATTCGTAAATCATCGTTTGGAACAGTTAAGTGATACACGAAAATATCACGTCATAGTTAATTCTCCGAGTGTAATCTGACAATCATCCTTTGGAACAGTTTAGTGTACACTAAATATCACACGTAGTTAATAATTAAACTGAGTGCATTTCATCAATCAAACCTTTCAAAATCACGGATCGGAAATACTTCGGAAGTGTTCGTGTGCTCACCATGTGAAACCGAACTGTAGACGAGCATCGAAGGCGCGCGCTCTGGTTTTCCCCCCACTCGTGACGGACCAGCTGTGAATTGCCGAAGACAAAATGGACATCGTCCTCAGCTGAGTAAACGGAGCTATGAGAATCGAACTCGCGACCTTTCATGCGCAGATAGTAAAACGATGAGTACACGCAATTCATTATTCTAAATCAAATCATTCTTTAATTAAAATTCACTATCAATTTTTTTTATTATTTTTTATGAAATTTTGGAGGGTAAAAAGAATGTAATTAGCAGGTTGGATTAGCCAAGGGGGATTAGAACTTGTGTAGGATGGATCCCATAGGTAGGCAGGCTGTTTTAACATTAAGTAATTGTTCTTTTTATGATAATAATAGATTTTAAAATGGAAACTCATTTTACTAATCTTATGATTAGTAGATCGATCCATTTTTGATCCTACTCTAAATTTAAGTTTGTTTTTCAGGTTTTCTTCTTAAATTCATTTACCAAACTAATTAATAAATTATGATTCATAATTAATAATTAATATTAAATTGTTCTTATTTTTTTATTGGCGTTTTGTGTCTTCGGCATTTGAAGTCGTAGTCAATTTTATTTTTGTTTTGTTAAGTTACCACTTTCCGGGCAAAGAAACGCTTGTTTCTGGGGTGGTTGCCTGACAATTTGTCGTCCAGTACGTGTGTGGCATGAATTTACTGGGACTGAGATAGTAAAATTTTGGAATTGTTAGAATGTCGTTGGTCTAGCCAAATTTGGTTGCCTGACAATTTGGCGAGCCCAACGTGTGGCATGTAATTAACATCGACCGGGATAATTAATAAAATAATTAATTTTCTTTGTTTAACCTCAAATTGATATATATAAAAAAAAGAGACAAAATGGATCAAAATGAACAGGGAATCATTTTTAACAGTACGTTAAATGAGATGAATTTGGAGGGAGAAGATGTATTTCCCGATATATCGAGTGTTATAAATGTTGAAAATGAAAGTATGCCAGAAATGGAAACCGTTTCAATTACATTGAATTCGACTGTGACAGGGTTAGGCACACTAACAGAGACAGATGAGGGGATAGTGAGTGGTAGCTCATTAGAGAACAATCATACAGAACAAACAGTGGAATCAGATGGGGGGACGAAAAGTGATAGTTCGGTAGGGGTAGATAGGTCAAACAAACAAGAGGAACAGAAAAGAGAAAGCATGCTAGACATAATGGAAATGCTTAAACAGATGTCACAGGATAATAAGGAGACTGCAAACAAAATTGACAAACTATCACAAGAGATAAAACAGGAAAATAGGGAGACTGCAAATGGGTTAAAACAGGAAATGAGTGAAAAAATAGAGGAACAATCACAACAAAATGAAGAAAAATTTTGATAAACAGATTGGGGGGTTATCACAGGAGATAGAAAATTCAATGAAACAGGTACAAGAAAATAAAACAGGAAAATAAGGGGGATCTAAGGCAAGCAATAAGAGGATGGGGACAAGAAGTGAGATAGAAAAAGAAAGGAAGTAAACAGGTGATATGGATAATAGGGAGGAAGGAAGTAATGAGGAAATGGGATAATGATGGAAAATCATAATCAATGATTTCATGCTTAAGGATGAGATGATGATTTAAAAATTGTAGAGAGGAAATTGATACTATAAATGGGATGGAGTTGAGAGTTGGTTGATAAGCGTGTTGATAGTGAAAATGTTAATGAGAATGGATCGATTAATGAGATGTTGATAAAAAGAAAAACACAATCAGTTGTCCTGCGTATCGGCCCAGGACAAAGGAAAGCCTTTGGATTAATTGGAATATGTTTGATAGGGGGCCGTTATTGAGAGAAAAAAGGGTAATCGGATTTTAAATGGTAAGATGGAGATGGAAGAGAGATAGAGGGAGAAGGAGACATGGAGTTGGATGAAAATGAGACTTGGATATAGATTTAATCGAAGGAGATTTTTACAGGACAGTGGGGGGTGGGAAGCGAAAAAGAAAGACTGGAAAAAAGTGCCGTAGCAAGGTTTAAAAAACGCGAGGTTATGGGACAAAAAACCCATGTAATGGTAGACGCCGGATATAAAAACGACAGGGACCTGGACGTTACCTAGGTCGTATTAAAAGCAAAATGAAATCAAATGGTGTAAAGTTAAAACAAGGAATGTTGTAAAATGATTTGAAGGTGGACTTAATTAGTATGTAGATGTTAACTGTAATTGTTATTTGACTTTGATTGATAGACAGTGTAACAAGGATTACATTAGCTAGCAGCAGATATCAAAGTGTTTAGTTAATAAGTTTATAGGAATTGGCGGGCATTGTTTGGGAAAATTATATCAGCCCATTTAAGTTGGAATTAAGATATTCAGCAATTACTGAATTAGAGGGGACATATACGTTGTGAGTATAAAAAGTGATATGATGAAAATTCTGATTGACTATGTTGATCAGAGAGGATGATGAGATATTGTGTGAAATGATGAGTTGAATGCACTTGAGCATTGGATATTGAATTGAGATGAACTGCGGCAATATTGAGATATGATATTGAGATTTAATTGAGTTGAAATTGCGTCGATAAGGGATATTGAATTGAGTGAGATTGAGATTTGAATTGAGTTGATTGTGTTGATTAGGGATATAACTCCACTGAATTGAATTTAAAAAAAAAAAAAAATGTTGTCTTTCTTTAAGTAAGTATCGTTAGATTATTTTAATGAGTGGGTGTTGTGATTTTTTAAATCTTGTCTCCAATTGCTAGGATGCATTTAAACAGGGTGTTGAGATATGTGTTAGGCTAAAGTAAATGTTTAACAAAAAAAAAAAAAAAAAACCACGTCGAGATGCTATCAAAATACGATTTTTTTTTTTAAATTAATGGAAAGTTAATTATTATCAGAATAAATAATTAGTTTATTGATAATGAACATTTTCTAGATAAGTCTTTGGTAGTTAAGTGTAGCTCACTTGTCAATCATTTAGTTTATAGAAAGTTTTTAATATCAGCATAATTTGAATTAGGGTAATTAATAATTAATTTATAGCAATAGTAATAATTGAAGATATATTTGGTAGTGAAAGGATTAGAGACAAGGAACTTTCAACAAATTATGCATTTTATTATGAATTATTGAGGGTATGAATTGTTATGTAATGTTATGGGAATGGAATAGCTTGGACGTAGTGTATAATGATGATTCATCACTGGTTCACATAGCATTGGAGAAGTGGAGGCAGATTGTATTATTTCAGAATGATGGTATCCTTTTCAGAGTATAGCAATCCTAGATAAGAGAATTGGCATTGGTGCAACATTGAACTGGTTCATGCCCTAAGTTATGTGACGGGGAGACAACAGTACACCTGTATTTTGTAATTTTTGCTAGTGACCTTTCATAGCTTCTGATGAGTAAGTAAATGGTGAGTGACTATTAGGAAAGGATATGTATTGTTTATTGTTGGTTTTTGTCAGAGGATGAAAAACAGTTGTAGCTGTTCCAAAGTACCCAGAATGTAAGCTTAATTACAATGATGAGTGATGAATTTTAGTATTGTTGCCGATATAGTCTTTACATAACAGAAAATTACCAAATATACCGTTGAACGAGAAAAGTATTAATTGCATACTTGAATGAGAGGGAACGTTTTATCTTAATTCCTTTCAAATTAAATTATGTCATATATAAAAACATAATTTATCATAATTTATAATGTTTAAAAGATGAATTGTAGGCAAGTTGATTTGAAACGTGCCACAAAGATTTTCTTTACAACCTGTTAGTTATGTTGGTGGTTGGCTATGATTTTTGTTTGGAGACGATTGAAGAGTTGAAGGCTATCATGGAAAGTGAAAGTGGAGTGGAGTGGTTTGTCGAGTTTTTGTATGTAAATACTGCACAAGATGGTTTTAGCTCGCATCGGGAAGATGATGCAGGACTTGAAAGGCACGAGGTCTTTTCAAATGGACAGTGTTGTTGATCTAAGAACCAGCTGTTTTGGTTCAAACCTAGATACAGACCGTTCAAAAAAACAAACAGAGACTGACTTCGAGAATCCGGGAAATCGTAAACATGGTTATTCATTGACCAATGCCAACCAACTAACCATGAACTTTTAAAATTGAATTCAAGTTTAATTTATTTTATTATGATTTGTAAACCAATAGTAACGTAATTATTGATGATAAGATAATCATTAAATATTAACATTTTGAATTTTGAATTTTAACAGGAGTTTCATTATAATTTTAAATTAATAATTTGAATGAATTGTAATAGAGAGATAAATCAAATGAGTTTCCAATAGGACAAAGTATTAGTAAAATAAGTATGAAAAGATACAATTGAAGCCAATTTAATTTACAAGAGGGAACTAGAATTTATAGACCTGAAATGAGTTTCCATAAATAATTGTCTTGTTATAATTATGAAATTAATTAAAAAGGTTCCAATTTAATTAAGTCATAAAGGGGGTATTGTAAAGGTTCCAAGGGCTTCATAGCTATTGTTATGTGTATATTCTATGAGATTGGTAAAATGACATGCAAATTTTATTCAATAATTAATAACCTTATTAATATTCATCGAATCAAAAACACTGTTATATCACTGATGGCATCCCTCATATCATCCGTAATCCATAATGATTAATTGTCATTACGAATATGAACTCGGTAATTAGCAATAAAATTAATGATGAGCTAATCAAGCTAATTAAAGCCATTTATAGTCTGATTTTTAATTAATAAAGTACATCAATATATAAAGACAGGTAAAATAAAGATGAATGTTTTTTATTTCAAGTCATTTCATCCGAGTATTAAGAGGAGTAATAATGTTTTGACGTTCACTAAATTGTCAACATTGTGTATTTTGAACTTACCATTGAATCACCGCATGAAACGCTTTCAATTATTTCTGCAGCCCGAGTTTCGATTTGTTCTCGAGCCTGCAGATACTAAGAATCTACCATTGATTGGTTTCGGGGAAATAGAATAGCATCACTCTAAGAGAAGTCGTAGCTTCTAGGCCAAAGGGATGCTGATTTTTTTTGGCGAGATTTTTTACCGGAAAACTAGTTGGCTACGATAGCCTGACGTATTATTCACGTGACCTAGTAGGGGGAGAAAAAATGCAATAAAAAGGAAACCCCAGAAATACGGGACATACGAGCAGATTTAGTTTGGGCGGAGGACCTACTTGCGAATCCTGGTCAGGATGCGTGTCGACGTAGGCTTTGTTTTTGGCTTCTGTGCCTCGTAGGAAGTCATGTTGGAGTGCGGGCAAAAGCTGAAAAGTGATTTTTCTTTCACCAAAACGGTTAAACTTACGGGAAAAAAAGGGGGAAGGCAAACAAAAAAAAAAATTTTTAATTCCCGTTGCCCGGGGTTGTTCCCTACCCCGGCAACGAAAACGGGAACTCCCCAAGTTTTAACTTTCCGTAACTTTTCCCGCATACCTTCCGGGAAACCAAACAGAATCAAGATGCCCACGGCCTGACACTATTTTATCAGCTGATTTATGGTTTATACGCGAGTAATATGCAAAATAAATTAAATAACATAGCGGATAACAAAATAAAAAAAAATATAATTAACCACTTATTATTTGATTTGTTCCCGTGGGTTTTCTTCAGGGGCTATTTGCTTTTGAAGCCCTAACGTTAGCGTCTTCCCTTCTCGTTGTCGTTCCCGTTCTCTTTCCCGGGGGCAATTGTGATGGGCCTTAACCTTTAAAAATCTGATCGACAAACTATATGTTCAATAAAAAAAAAAAAAAATCCATAAAGCATGTTGACTTGCGTTCATTATGACGACGTTGGCAACGGTTTCCTGATAATGATTAGATTATGTTTTGGTAATTTTTGCATTTTTACTAGACAACTTTAGCATGTATACCTTTTCCCGTTTTGGGCTGTCTACAAATAATGACCTTGGAAATTTTTTTATGACAATGATATGAAAAACACATTTAACCTTTTTAAACCGTATTTTACATTCATACATAGTTAACAAAATATCTTGGAGGCGCGAATAATCTTTGCCGTTAAAGCGCCCAAAAACTATAATACTAATACTAATACTAATACAAACAAACTCCTAAAATTTTGACGTTGTTTGCGTAAAAAAGATAAAAAACAAACAGGGCGCACAAAAAAACCCCTTTATAAATATGCGGAGGCTAGTTTCTTCTACATTATCATGGCGGGGGATTTTATAACAAAGTTCCCGAGGGGCTTAACAAGGTTAAATCCTTGCCACAGCCGCAAGTCAGGGAATGTTTCCAAAAACCCCCGGAAACGAAACCGATTTCCCCAAATTTTCGGAAATGTTTTTTTTGGGCGGAATCAGAAAATTTAAAAAAACCACGGGAAAGTCGAGTCAGTCGAGTTCCCCCCCCAGAAGACCAGGGTTCGATTCCCGTAAAGCAAAGTTTTTTAACTTCGATTTAAACTGAAATCTATCAGTTTTTGTCTTAGGAGTTTTTAAACGGTGATTTTAGCCGTCCCAGCAAAGAAACAATAATAAATTTCGAGTTGTTCTGAACGGCCCTTTTTGATTTTGGGGTTTACCCGCGGGGGTTTCCCCTGTCCCTCCACTGATTGATTATTTCTATTAAAATATCGATCTTTTGGGTTGGTTTCGCCCCTCGTCGATGCGCGGGGGCCCGAGGGTTGTCTCGGGCGCTTTTATTTTTTAAATCCCCCCCTGAAAAACTTTAAATTTTAGGGGTAGACTCTAAATTTTTAATGGGGTTGCCCCTTTATTTGGTTCTGGCCAAGTATTTTTTTTTTATGATTTCGAGTTTTAAAAAAATTTTCTTTTTTTCACAAAATCGTTGGTTGGCGCCGTCAACAGGCGAAAAGATTTACTTTTTCAAAGCGAAACTTGGGGGAAAAAATAAAAACTTGGGTCAAATTTTAATCTCAACACACAGCCGAAAAACTTTGAAAAGGGGGGCTTGGCTGCCCTTTTTTTTTTTTTTTACTAATTTTTTTATTTGGTTGGGTTATAATACACAAGGGTCGGCTATTTTCAAAGACAAGAGGAGAGAAGTAAAGTGCATCTCCTCCCACAGATAATTTGAAAGGGGGTTTTTTTACTCCCGCAAACTAGGGCGGCTCTGGCCAGCGCCGTCTGTCCCCTTTTCCCGTGACAGGTTTTTGTCTAGCACGGTACCTTTTCGCGGTTTTGCCCCTGAATAGGGGAGTTTTACTCCCCGAAACTAAGGCGAGCTCTGGGGCGTCGTCGGGGGAACCCTTCCCTTGCTACCTCTCCGACGGCGCGACAAAGACAAAGCGGGGGATATACACAGACGAGAACCACGACGGGGGGGAACCCCCCGCCCTCCCCATATGCTTTTGGCTGGTTCTGACCAGCACCGGACTGTACCCCTTGTCCCCCCGGTCACCCCTTTCGTCCCTCCCTGTCTTGATTAGCCAAGTTTTTAAATATGAGACGTAAAGCAATATCCAATCCAAACGGTGGTATCATGCGTCTATAAGTTTCATGAGTTAAAGCTAAAGGCCCCGGAAGGTGCTGTTGGGCAACCGAAAATAAGCGGACACCTATAACATGTACAAACTGTATTCGTGAAATTGAATTTAAATTTAATAATTTCGCAAAACATTAAAAAAAA
>JAMZAV010008284.1:0-19751 GCA_024449915.1 Sweltsa coloradensis
TTTTTTTTCCCCTGTCCCGACCAATAGGTGGGCCCATCCGATCGCCACAGTATCTTGACAAAAAAAGGTCTATCTTTTTTCCGGTAGCCCACGCAACTACGGGGCCCTAAGAGAACTTGCACCGGCTTTGAGTTACTAGCTACGCCACTGGATTAGGCAAATATTGCATTTTTAAAATAATTTCAAACTTCAGTAGACACACCATTCAACGTAGGTAGTAGTATGTGTTTTTGTGACATTAATCTTCAACTGGTTTTCTAGAATGTGTCTGATAGTACAGTGCAATTAGCTCTTATATGGCCTTAACCCACGCATTCAAAAAAACAAGCAAGGACCGGTTGGGATATGTTCAGGATGGTTTCCTCAATATCCCCAACAGAATCCCAAAAAATCCGGTTGCGGGTTATCCGCCATTTTGAAAATCAATTTACAGATTTTTGAGTTTTGTCGAAGAATGGAAAATTAGCAATATTGAGTGAAGTATTAGACCGAAATAGCTCAAATTTGTTTTTAAAGTTTCGCATAGAATTAGGGGTATGATAAGTAACAAGTTTGGCATGCTTTCTTTTAATCTCTGGCGACCAGCCGTCCTTAAAACAAATTTTTACCCTCTTTTTTTTAATTATCTGAATTTGTTTTGCCTATTTATTAAAACAAAAACAAAACCAGTAACTTTATGAAAATTTGTTTCAAATAAAAGTTGTAGGGCATGAAATAACACATCGATATCTTATTCTTGATTGTGTCCGTAGATAATAATGGCCGAATGCTACATGACAAGCAAGACCATTGTGCGGTGAGCAGCGTAAAACGTTTGCTCGACGCGCTACCACTAGCGCAGTCCATGGCCATAAGTCCCGTAGGAGTTTCGACCTTTATAGATTTTCTCTTCTGATCCTGTTAGGGTATACCTTAAGGATAAAAAAAATCTTGGGTAAACATCTGGCATCCCAGGCCTAAGTTTTTTTACGACGCCATCTTGATTTGGTCAAATGCGTTTAGTACACGCTCTTAATTTTAATACATTTTCTATACTTTTGACTACATGTGTAATGAATCTAACGTAATAATAGGATTCTCCAATAAATTTTCAATTAAATGATACAAATTTGGTCATCCTAGGAACATTGTGGTATTTGTTATAGTGAAATACATATTATTAACAGTCCTGCGTACAGGTGCACTATTTACCTCCAATTGTGTATTTCATGATAGATATATAAAATTTGCACAAAATATACGAAAATGTAATTGGAAAATGATTTGACTGTACAGGGCAATCTTATTATTATCCCACGACACCAATGGCGGCCATTTTCCAAGATGGCCATCCAACAAATTATTTGAAATTTTGTGACAGAATGTTGAAATTTGGTATACACATAGATCATGTCATTGAAAAATGACTTTTGAATAGGCCATGTCAAACTAACTAACACAATGGTGGCCATTTTAGAAGATGGCCGCCACACACATTATACGAACCACGTAAATTTTATGACAGAATCTTGTTATTGTGTACACACATATGGCACTCCATTGAAAAATGTCGTATTTATGTGTATATCAATACTTTTAGAAACAATGTAGTATGGATCCGCTATCGGGTATCTTGAAATATTGCTATGGAATTAAATACTAGCAATAATTACTACTTATAACAATTAACTTGTTTTTTTATACACATTGTAGGCAATTATTGACAAGTTTCTATGTTACATTATATAATGTTTATGCATTCTAAATATGACAAGTGAAATGTTTACATTCCCATTTTAGTTCGTTCAATTAAATTCCCGTTAGCAAAAGGCGATAGTCCAGTAGATCACCAACGAGTTCACCCAGTATAGTCGCCAAAAGAAGCCAAAAGTATGCTTACATGTCGTTTTGAGTCAAAATACTACCTCTTGGTAACATTTACAAGACAGCCAAGAATTCACCAATTGGTTTTTAAAAATACGCCAGAAGGCAGCCAAATGTTTGCCAAAAGTTGACCAAATTATAGTATCATGTCATAAAATTGACTAAGTATGCATGGGTTTTATTGCATTAAAAAATGTTGAAGATCGTGAGAAAATGAATAGAAAACCATGCTTTTCGAGTTCCTATGTGGCCATCAAAACATCTCAATTAACGAATCTAATAAAGTTCAAGATACAGATAATCACAATAGTAAAGTAGTGCATAGCATCATTACTATGTGTTGAATAATGTAAGAAACTCGGTTTGAAATGCATACATTTATATTGATGTTTCGTAACAGACAACACTTGATTTTTATCTAAACCTCATTACACTTGGACACTTGGATAACTATGGTTAATTTTCATGTAAACCTAAATAGGGTGTCACTTGAAACTGCCATGTTTCATGTTGCATTATGTTTCTATTTACACACAGAACTCCCTTTAATATATGAATATTATACTGGGTTACACTGTGCACACTCTTTTCTCTTGCCGACATGCGATTTCATTTTACACCAACTATATTTTATATTTTATTTTCTAAACTAGGAAAAGCTACTCTAGAGCACTGCCATGTTAACGAATCTTTGGTTAACGTACACATTTTTTGATCACTTACACGCTTGTTTCAAATGGAAAGCATCCTCTTCGCGTCCTAGAATCACCCCAAGCCCGTTGAAGGACAGGAAAATAAGCTGAAAGAATGCAGTTTTTACGGCACCAACCGTGTGCCACGAGGTATCCACGTGACAATCAATTATTGGTATCCCGTTGTCTACCTTTTAGTAATCTATCGGTAACTATGTGGCAACGTCTTTGTGTAGGCTTGGTGTCTTCCATCAGTTAGTAAACTCATGTCATTCTTTTGGCTAAGGTTTGGCGTTATATTTGGTGCTAAGTGGTCATCACTTGCTAACTTAAAGGTGAACTGTGAGCAACCACTTGATGGATATCTTGCCCAACAAGGAGAAAATGTTTGTAACTCATTGGCTGCCTCATCGTGAACGCATGGCTATCATATATTGTGAGTTGAAATTTCGGTGGCTACCTTGGGAACCACTTGGCAATCAAAATCAAGCCTTGGTCTTGCTAAGATACCTCTTGGCAACCATTTGACAAACAAATTTCTACAAGGGCTGGAAGTTATTAAGACGTCAAGATCGTTCAAAATACTTTCTCCTTCAGCTGAGTGGGTGGGGGGCTAATGGCTGGCCTGCTAATAGGATTGAGTATAGAGGATGCCAATAGCTAATTCTGTGTATATGTTTATGGGTCTCAAACGGATAAACTTTGAGTAACCAAATTCTGCACCAATGTCAGTCATCTACCGGACTATCGCCTTTTACTAACGGGAATTTAATTGAACGAACTGAAATGGGAATATAAACATTTCCCTTGTCATATTTAGAATGCATAAACATTATGTAATGTAACATAGAAACTGTCAATAATTGCCTACAGTGTGTATAAAAAAACAAGGAATTATTATAAGAAGTAATTATTGTCTAGATTTAATTCTATAGCAATATTGCAAGATACCCGAAAGCGGATCCATACTACATTGTTCCTAAAAAGTTTTGATATAACACATAAATATGACATGTTTCAATGAAGTGCCCTATGTATGTACACAATAACAAGATTCTGTCATAAAGTTTACGTGGTTCGTAATAATGTGTATGGCGGCCATCTTCTAAAATGGCCTCCATTGTTGCCATTGTGTTAGTTTGACATGGCCATTTCAATAGTCATTTTTCAATGACATGATCTATGTGTACACCAAATTTCAACATTACGTCACAAAATTTCAAATAATTGTTGGGTGGCCATCTTGGAAAATGGCCGCCATTGATGTCGTGGGATAATAATGAGATTGCTCTTTATAGTTAAGTCATTTTCTAATAATTTTCGTTATATTTGTGCCAAATTTTATGTCTATCATGAAAGGCACAATTGGAGGTAAATAGTGCACCTGTACGCAGGACTAATAAGTAATAATAATATGTATTTCACTATAACAAATACCACAATGTTGCCGAATGTCCAAATTTGTATAATTTAATAGGAATTTGTTGGAGAATCCAATTATTACGTCAGATTATTACAAATGTAGTCAAAAGTATAGAAAATGTATTAAAATTAAGAGCGTGTACTTAATGCATATGTCCAAAACAAGATGGCGTCGTAAAAAAAACTTTGGCACCAGATGTCAGGTTTTTACCCAAGAATTTTTTTATCCTTAAGAGGCTTGGTGCGATTTAAATACCACTCCGATCGTACCATGTGCAGTACTTTCGTAACTTTTCAAACTACGGACAGGGAAAATCATTATTTTTTCATTCTGTTTTTTCCTCTGATAGATAACTAAATTCTATTTCTCGTACATAGCCCTTTTGTTCATTTTAGTCATAACATTTCCCCCACGAGTCCTCAAAGTCCATAGAAAATGTTCATTTCCGGTCAAAGTTTACTGCTCTTGTGTGACCAAAGGGGAGAAATTTGGGAAATCAGGCCATGTACGTAGAATAACAGTTCATTTCTGAGTAAAATAAAAAAAACATATTTGAAATCGGACGAAAAATGTAGACGTAGTTTGAAAAGTACGAACGCCTTGCAAAGCACACTTTTGGCTCCATTTGGTGGCGCTCTCTAGTGAAATTCGATCGTGTCTGCTTCGAAACAAGTAGGGGAGGTAATGTGGGCGGGATCTGGACACCGGATGTGCTTGTCATCAGATTACATAATCACAATCTGTTATTTTGAGGTTTGCTTACAGCTTTTTACATCGCTGTCGTGAGAATTCTATAATATTCGCTATCAGAAATTAATTATGATTATTGTTGCTCAACGTCACTTTTATTGCCATTAGCTATTCGGACTAAGAGTGGTGATAGACGAGAGTGAAGAACAATTATTACAGATAAGATAATCTACCGTATGCCTTGTGCGGGATTCGAATCCGCGTCCTCCTAGTGTAATTCGCCAGCGTCCCTATACTATTACAATATGTGCGACCACGGACGATATCAGAATTTGAAACTGCATAAATATTATGTTTATCGCGTTCTTTAATTAGTAGATTATAATTTTGATTCTCCGCAATGCAGGTTGTGATGCTCCCATTCAACCATCTTCATAATTACCCGCGTTGAAAGAACTAAGCAAATATTGTTTACGATAAGTCTATGTTATTATATTATTATATCTGAACCTTTATTCTATTTTAGATAGCGCTAGAGCGTTCTTTCAGCACGATAAAGAAATAACATCGTTTGCTAACGCACGGTAGGCGGGCCTTTCGACAGGTCATATCCATAGGACAGACATCACCCATGCACTACGTAATGGTTGAATTATTATTATTATTTACTACAATTCAGAAATTAAAAAAGTCCGCCCCAACCGGGAATCGAACCACGGATCTCCCGCATTCCAGACAGGCGTCTTAACCTATTATTACAGAATATTTCATTTCATTAATCTGCATGGGGGCAAGCAAGTCTGCTAAGTGGTAATGTTTGTGTCTTGTTTGTCTAAAGATAGCGTCCCCGCTTCCATATAGCAGAAGGTCGCTGGTTCGATTCCCGACTTGAATCAACCCATAATCTATAGGCAGGGTATCGCATACATCCACTGCACTGAGTGTGGCTTTGAAACCGTCTTAGCAACGAAAAGCACATAACAAGTTGTAAATGGTTGTTCCGAAGTAGTTATATCTACGCTGACTCATCCGCGAATGAATCGTGGACATCTGTGAACTACTATTTCAAATGTCCGATTATTTCGTCAATCGATGGCGTCGTCGGTTCGTCACTGAAATGAGATCTTTGACTGTGTGGGAAGACTCTCGTTGCTTGCAATTATGATTTGTATATTTTTTAAATCCGGCATTGTAACAATTGTTTTGATTACCAGTACGATAATGATATCATGCATAGGTCACGCTGAGCGTTTCAATTGCAGTTCTTCCGTACTTTACGAACTACAGGGAGAATCATCCGAATATAATTCATTCTGTTGTTTTCTCTGATATAATTTAATTCTTATTTCTCGTACATAGCCCATTTTCCCCTGACAGTGGGAGGCATATTATAATATCACATGGTCACTTATGAACCTTGATGTTTCCAAGAATTGTTCAGATCATTAAAAAAAAAAAAAAAACGTTTTAATATTGTTCTGGGTAAAGTATCCTAATCATTGCTTGGGTAAGTAAGTTAAAATGTATTGAGTTATTATGATTACTAAAAATATGCCTTAATTCCCTGCACCGTAGGGTTTGTTATTCTTCCAATGTACCAATCGTCTCGATTAACCTTCAAACCTTATACTTCGAATTAATGATTTCCATTTCCTTTAATTTGCCAAAAGCTGTTCATGCAATTGTGCCCGGAATTGATCAACCCACAATTCGGAAAAAAACTGTCGAAGGAAGATATCATTGACCCGGCCTATATAATAGAAGCCCAGAAGCAAGCTGGCAACAAATCCAAAAAGAAAGTCACAGTCACCAAGCAATCTGAATCAAAACAAAATCATCTAGTAAAAAACTACAACGTAGTTTTGCAATGCACATTGCGTGTGAATTCCACTTGCAAAGTGTGGCCCAAGAATTCAAGAAACAAAACAAATGAAACTTGAACATGATCACATTTACCTTTTAGTTTTCCCCCGTTTTTTTAATATATCATTATTGGGACCTGCGTTTATTTGTTATAGTAGACACTAGAGGCGAGCGTGTAAAGTATGTCAGACATCACATTACTAACGTATTTCGTCGCGAGTGTACGTGAAAGTGCATATATAGTTGAACTCAATGTACCTCATTCTATATGTGCACATGTGTAAATATCCTAACTCACGAGTATAGCACATGCTATATGCGTGACGCATTTCTAAACTAAGAGTTTTTTTCGTGGTTTTGTTTGTGATATTTGCAATGTATTTTAGCCTATATGTATCCGGAGTCTCAAACGACCATAACTTTTTTATTGATTGTTATCTTGTGTATCCGGTATAATTTATTGACAATTAATATTTCTGTTGAATGTGGAAATCCTTATGTGAAAATACGTTCTATTTATCTTTGTTGTGTGTAAAAAATAACTTTGTTTACTAGGAATAACGTACTGAGGTAGGCCTATATATATTGCATGGACGTGAGCACGTAGCATAAAGCATATAATACTTACACATTTGAGTGTGAGTGCCTTGCTCTAAGTTATTAAATTCACTTCATATCTGAATACGATAGACATTATATATAATTACATGATCAAAAAAGATGTTTAGACCGCAAGATATACTAATAAAAAACACTCCAAAAAAGTGATTATGCCTACATTTTTTTAAAGTGGCTCTCTTCCTCAGACGCGGGGATATTTTGATGCGTTATGTATGGCTGTGCTGTGTTTACTGGTTATTGTCCAACTCGTAGATGTTTTATAAGTAGGCTACTTTACCTACCCATGCTAATACGAGTGTATCATGAATACAACAACCTCATAACATACTTTTAAGAAAAACGTGTCACGATCGCGAAGCCGCAGTTGCTACCTCGTAAATCGGGAAATAAAAAACGTCTCTGAGGACTGGGCGCTTGTGGCTGCACCCTCTGCCTTTTATATCCCAAAGAGTGATTGTGTAAATAATATATTACGCAATGTTAGCGTTTAATTGAATTAAAGTGAAACATTTGAACGCATTTGAATGAACAACAAACACTAGGTTCGAACAGAGAACATCCGCCTCTGTATGTAATAAATAGATGCGATAGAACACTGTATACAACAAAGAATACTCTTGTCATGGGTTTATGACGTTATAGCTTATGGAACTAGAGTCATAAGTTTTAATCGCAAACGGGATTCGTGGAGTATTTCCCCCAGTATTGTATTGAGATGATTAGTGTTTAGAACATAGAGTTGATATTTTTATAACGTTACTTATATTGATTGTGTTGTATATTGCATCACTTGTACATGTAACCATTATTCAACTGTCAATCCTAATAAAATTAAGTATTTCATTGTCACGGGGGAAAAACAAATTTTGGTAGCGTTCTGTGTAAAATATACAATTATAAATTATAACAATGTTAATCATTTCCATACACCAGAAAAAACTTTTGGATAGTAATTACTACTGGATTGATATTTATCTTCGCATGCATCCACTATCTTGACAGAGCTATCGTCGACGGAGTTGAGTTGGGCACGCAATAAATCAGATAAGGCGCTGTTTGTCGGTGCGTTACCCCTCCTCGGCTCCATGTTCAGTTGCGGTGGGGATGACTAGTTGTTCACGCCTATCTCCCTCCCTTCCCGCTCCCCGCAAGAGCGTAACTATCCAGAAAAGGGGGGGAAAAGTTAGCACTATACCTCTTAGGTATACCCTAACAGGATCAGAAGAGAAAATCTATAAAGGTCGAAATTCCTACGGGACTTATGGCCATGGACTGCGCTAGTGGAAACGTGGAAGAGCAAACGTTTTAGGCTGCTCACCGCACAATGGTCTTGCTTGTCATGTAGCGTTCGGCCATTATTATCTACGGACACAATCAAGAATATGATATCGATGTGTTTTTTCATGCCCTACAACTTTTATTTGAAACAAATTTTCATAAAGTTACTGGTTTTGTTTTTGTTATGATAAATATGCAAAACAAATTCAGATATTTAAAAAAAAGAGGGTAAAAATTTGCATCAAGGGCCGTAGGTTGCCAGATAATCAAAGGAAGGCGCAACAAACACCTTAATCGTTTCTTTACGAACAATTTAAAACAAATTAGAGCTATTTCGGTTCAATACTTCACTCAATATTGCTAATTTTCCGTTTGTCGACAAAACTAAAAAATCTAAAAATTGATTTTCAAAATGGCGGAAAACCCGCAACCGGATTTTTTGGGATTCTGTTGGGGATGTCCAGGAGACCCACCTTAACAAATCCCGACCGGTCCCTGCTTGTTTTTTTGAATGCGTGGGTCATATCACAACGGCCCTGTACTATGATAGAAAATAGTTTTTTACAATTATTATCTTTCCTGCAAATTTTTAGTTTACGGGTATTTTGTACAGAAATTCGCAGGAAAGACAGTTTAAACAAATATTTTTTGTCAAACATCTTCTAGAAAACCATTTGAAAATTAATGTCACAAAAACATTGAATGGTGTGCTAGGGCAAACTGAAGTTTGAAATTATTTTGAAGGGGCGATATTTGCCGCGAGTCCGATCAGAAAAAATTTAAAAAATAGTTTTGATGTTCCAACTTCTAAATACAGACAGGTTTCTAAGCCATTCACTATATTTTGACTTAGTTGTATATTTGAGAAAATAGAACACAATAATTGACTCCCCTTACTGCAAGAAATTTGAAATACTATCACCCGAAACTACTATTTTACCAGACCACGTTTTTCTAGGGTATTTTCCAAAATATGCTACCAAGTTAGAAAATAGTTAGAAAATCAAAAATATTTTTTTTTAATTTGGCAAATGAATTCGTAGAAAAACAATTGTTAAAAAAAAATCTTTTTTCTCTCAGACAGCCTCTAGAAAACCAGTTGAAAATTACTCCTTATGTTGAATGGTGTGCTTGAATGAATTGAAGTTTGAAATTATTTTGTAGAGGCGATATTTGCTGTGTGCCTGATCAGAAAAATTTGAAATTTTCTAAAAGAGCCAGGTTTAAAAGCCATTCACTATATTTTACTTGGTAGCATATTTGAGAAAATATTTAAATGCGGTCGAATAGCCTTAAATATAATTTTATAAATAAATAAATAATAATAAATTTTATTTAGAGTCGACCCACTCAGTTATATAACTGATTTTCAGTGGGGGACTTTAAACCAAAGCGACCAAGCCAACCTTGCAGGCCCCGACGCAATTGACGATGTGAGCGATAACCAACCAAAGATCGATATTTTTAATAGGAAATACAGCAATCAGTGGTATGGACAGTGCGGACACCCGCGAATCAACGCCAGAATCAACAAGGCCGATTCAGAACAACTCTGAAATTTATTATGTGCTTCGTTGCTAGGACGGCTCCAAAGTCACCGTTTACAAACTCCTAAGACAAGAACTGATGGACTTAAGTCCAAATCAGAAGTTAAAAAACTTCTGACTCTAGCGGGAATCGAACCCTGGACCTTCTGCATTGGAAGCAGATACGCTAACCACAAGACCAACGAGCCACACAACAAGACCAACGAGCCACACAAAGACCAACGAGCCACAAATTCTATTCTGTTCTATTTTAAATTCTTTGTGGAGAAGAAGTTTGACCCACCAGAACAATTCCTTGCAACACAACTTGATGACATAAGCCAGATTGCAGAGACATTGTTCCGAGAATTGTTTCCCGAGAGTTGTTACCGGTTTTGTCCAATAAGATTGAGATTACAGTAAAAAAAATTGAAAAAACTAAAAATATTTAAGTACCTATAATGGCTGGTTTTTAGTGCGACAGAAACCAAGAACGTATACCAATACAAGGTTAGCACAGGATTTTAACCTATGCCTCTTGGGTCTGCATGCCTTACACCAATTATATGAACTAAGGTAGTGTATGGAGGGAGTTAATTTTAATTTGTGGTGTGCGGAGTGCGGACACATGAAATGTTGGGTTGAGTATAGTAGATAGATTCCAGATAGTAAAATATGTAGGGTACTGGTACCTCATTTAAAAAAAGTAAACACCAAATTTGGATGGTTGAGGTCATGCAATTTATTTAACATTGTGTGGCTCGTTGGTTGGCTGCTTCCAATGCAGAAGGTCCATGGTTCAATCGAAATCTGATTTGGACATAAGTCTATCAGTTCTTGGGTTAGGAATTTGTAAATGGTGACTTTGGAGCCATCCTAAAAATGATGCTCATAATACATTCAAAGTTCTCTTGATTCTGGCGTGATACGCGGATGTTCAAACTGTCCAAACCTACTTAAAAATATTGATCTTTGGTTGGTTATCGCTCACTCGTCGATTACGTCGGGCCCTTCAGGGTTGGATTGGTCGCATTGGTTTACTGTGTCCCCACTGAAAATCAGTGTGTGACTTGAGTGGTAGACTAAATACGAATTTGTACTTATATTTAATAGTTAGTTAATACTCTTGAACAATCTCACTTGCAAAGTTCAATACAAGATCCTATGACTGCTGTTGGAGGCGGCAGTTGACAATTCCTTGAAAGTAAGATTGGAATTCCATTGCACAACAACACAATTTAAATATTTTTTTAGGAAACTCGACTTTACTGCTGTCAAACAGACGGTGATCTGACCAATGCGGTGCACATGTGCTCACATGGCAAGTAGAAGCATGCCTATGAAGGTATGAGATGACTCTAGCACTAGCATCTGTCTTCCAGGTAGATCCCAGATCAACTCTTGATCTCGATCCCATGATGCTCATCATCCTAATTGACACTGACAGTATTTCTCGATTTGTTTAGTCGGGAAACACTCCCGTAGGTGTAATTGTTATTATTTACTACAATTCAGAAATTAAAAAAGTCCGCCCCCTCGCTCATACCTGCGTAAAGGTAATGACATTATAAAAAGGGCAGATATTCGTTGCAGTACTGTTCCATCCATTCAGATGTATAATGCAGCTACAATTCAGAGATTAAAATGTACCCGTCCTGATGGTCTAGTGGTTAAGACGCTCACCTGGAATGTGGGAGATCCGTGGTTCGATTCCCGGTTGGGGCGGACTTTTTTAATTTCTGAATTGTAGTAAATAATAACTGACAGTATTGTTTGACCTTTAATAAATAAATTCGTATTTAGAGTTACTCAGTATCAAAATCAAACCCACGACTGCAAAGCCTGTGTGGCCCCGTACCCAATTGGCAAAACGAAAGTCCCTACTATCAGGAAGCAAAGGGCTTTTTATAGTTGAAGACCCAGCCGCCCCCCCCTCCCCTCCCTTCCCCCAGTCTAGTACACATTTTAAACGGAGCCCTAAATTTATCTATTCTAGGTCAACCTTACACGATTTCCGAACATCTCCTATCAATCAACCTACCTTTACCAAGACAATTTCTATCATGAAGCAGGGGGGCTTTATAGTAGTATAAAAACCAGCTATACGCCCCCCTTCCCCCCTAACCATAGTAGGTCTTAGATTTAGCTGTCTACGTGAACATGTATTAATATCAAATTTGCGTTCCAATGTCATGGTTTGGGTTGGCAAGGTTACCTGACCTCGTGGTGCGCGAGCCCGCGAGGGATTGCAGGCCCCAGGGAAGACGGATTTAAAAATATGACAAAATATTCACCACATGTTTTACTGTCTAGCCGTCCGTTTTGTAGCCTACTACAATGAATTGAATGTTGAGAAAATTAGCAGCAATAAGAAAGCAAAAGGCCAAGTAAGTAGAGGTCAAATAGGCCACAAGGTGTCGTGTAGGTGTTTCAAAACACGATATTAGTACATAATTATACATTTCGTAACTGATTTGAATTCACATTTTTAAATAGTAATAAATAAAGGCGAAAGGCTAGGGCCAAGTGGAAACACTGGTCAATGGTTACAGCACAGGTTACAGGGTAGTAGAGAGTGTGACTTACCTAGTACGTCGGCGACGATGAGTCTAGTCTGCGAATGCTGGCAGACGAATGAACGACAGACCGAGACGAGACTAGTTTCAGTTTCGTGTTCCCGCCACGTCATCTCAGCCATAGAGGCGCACCCTCGTGATAAGATAAGGCAGGCGGGAAATTTGATTGTGGAACTTTCAAGTCTTGTATCTGATCGAGATGACATGAGCGCTGACCTTGACGAGGACGTAGTACTGGAACGTGGCCACTGTCGCTACTCACACGCCTGACCTGCCGATGAAATAAGAAGGAGTTAGGGAAATTAAAACCTATATTATCCAAAGACAATATTAACTAGGAAAACGCTCAGTTGGACGCGTTGTTGAGCGAGCACCGGTACGTGCAACATGACCCGAGTACGACATTCCCATAAGGCCCACCACACAGTGTAGGCCTAACTGGATATTGACATTGTACACTGTATACTATTCCAACATCTTTGCATTGTACTAATTCACGTCATGCCTTCTAAAGTGTATCTTTGTATCTTCACTGCCTCCTTCATTTTTTAGCATCATTTTTCGAATTATGATTACCAATAAGTCTTTAACGTCTTGACCGATTTAGCTGAAAATTTGAAAAATAGGAGAGAATGGTGTACTTATTGACCCTGCAAAATTTCATAACGATCGGAACATTTTTTTTTTTTTTTTTTTTTTTTTTTTTTTTATTTTTTTTTTTTATAACCAACGATCGGATTTTGTTCAAAAACTATACAGCAACCCGCCTAGGTGGTATGTACATGTGTGAAAAATTTCAGGTCGATCAGAGAAACGGTGCGACCTGTATCGAAGCAGTAACAGAAAAAAACAAAAACAGACATTCGAGCCATAAGAGTCAAGTGGAGACGCTCGCTTCGCTCGCTCAATTAAGTTTACTAAAATAAATACATAGCACATCAATCAACAGCTCTACAAGTTGGAACCTGAAGGCAGCTCGCTACCGACTGGCATGCCCTACACTAAACACACGTGTCGGCGCCAATTTGCCAAGCTCTTCCCCTCAAGGCTGCACCCCCTGGGCCTCTGGGCCATCCCAGGGTACCCACATCCTGGAGGGCACCTGCCCCCCCCCCCCCCCTCCATCCAACATCACAGAAACATGTATTTCTCTTAAAAGATTTTGAGTATTCTATCAATTTATTACCGACAGTGTTGGCTCAAACGTTAAGTTCACGACTCTGATTCGAGAGGTCCCGGGTTCAAATCCCGTTCAGACCGGCAATCCTGACTGAAGGCGAAAGAGTAGGCCCTACCGTTTTTTTACAGGGTTTTCATCAGTCGTTAATGCGAATGCAAGAGATTGAGTCCTATTAAACAGCCCTCGGACATCCCTTCACAATAATTGTCCTATCCGCAAAATATATATTACAGTTTACCTGAAGGGGGCATTGCTACCTATAACAGGTTTAATTCCCACGGTAAAAATTTTATGTTATAAATATCTTTACCATATCTAGCAAATTTATTATAGTCGGACATGCGATCGTTCCAGCAATTTGAGTGACAACCTTCGAACGAGCTTGGCGGCGTCTGATATTGAACCAGCGACCTCCACAATTAGAGTATCGTGCGTAGCTCGTGGGCTACCTCTATAGGTGGTTTGTTAATATCGTCGTCGTCGGGGAGGTCGTCAAGGGAAGTGGGAGGTGTCCCCGACGACGTTTGTCAGAGCTCGCCTCTAGTTTCGAGGAGTATAATATACTCTCCACTTATCAGCTGATGTTTGCGAGGTGGACATTTTCTCTTGAATCGACTTGTACGATTAGCAGAGCCATGTTCCAGACGGGGTATTAAATAAGTGTATACCTATTATGCTACAAGAGAGACCGGTCCATACACAATCTCATTAACCTCTTCAGATCAACATTGAAGGTGGCGGGTATGTGGCGCCGACCTCCTGAATCAGAGTTTTAAAAAGGCCTCAACGACCTTCACCCCGCCAATAGTAAAGTCCTAATAATCAATGAATCTATTTTCTTGAAGGTATAGCAACAAAAGGTACTGAACAAGATGTTGTTCGTTTAGTATCGGTTCGAAACTCTTAGTTTCCATAAAGAAGATCGCACGTCATTCTTTATTAGTATTACCGAGGGAATTAAATCAGGCGTGAATAAATTAATAAGATCGTTGGAGCCTTGTGCAAGATTCGAACCCACGTTCCCTGGAGTTGAGTCACAGGCTTAGGGAGCTCCAACCGTGTGAGCCACAGAGGACGCTTCCAAGGGTTGCCATAGTAACAACAAACATGCCAAAGAAACGCAACATAACGCTACGCGCATCTCCTCTAACACATAGTCCTGGGCTGTGTTTACCCGATGTTATCAGGAACACTAATTGGAAGGGGATACCGTCTTGTATTTGAGTTAACGTAACAAAAAATGATTAGGAATATTTTGAATTTTACAAAATCAGAATGATTGGGGAGGAATCCCCCCCCCCCCCTTCGCCTACCACTTCAGAATACTAGACCACCCAGGCTCGCCGTAGGCCTACATCCCCATGGCTACAACACTGAAAAAGAAAAACTATTACAGTGTATTTTTGGGGGGTGGGCAATGTCATACCATACTAAGTCTAGGTAGACAGAGCTCTTTTGCTCCCCCCACTGATTGTAAAGTAATCGTTTTCTGGTCCAGAGAGAGAGCAAGCAGGACCATCCGCAGCAGAGTCATCTAGGTGGGGGTGTTTTCATGCAGTACAAAGTACTAATAACCTGGTCGAAAATGTTTCCGCGTGTGATTTGGTGTGAATTACTGTGGCAGTAACAAAAAACAAGAAATGACATGTTGAAGATAAGACGTAATTATCATAATGTTAAATGTACAGACTGTGGAAGAGTGATTTTTGATTGGACATCAATACATAATATTATTAATATGAAAGGTCGAGATCAATCAGGCATTAGAGTCGTCATCACTCATCAGTCTGCATGGAGTTGTGGACACAACCGCGCTTTCTTGGCAAGAGGACCGATGTTGACTGCTTGAGAGTGGCGTTTTTCGGGAGAATTTTGAATGTTCTACTAAAGCAATGTCTTGAATTAGGCACATGCTCTATACTAGTTCACTTATCTTACGCCCGCGCCACCGTCCAGTACGCCTGCGACGTAGCACATAGGCAATCCGCTGTACACCTCAGCACGAGCTCTCCCAAGTAGCACAGAAAATGTGTGCGCTTATGGGCCATCAGCGGCAAAGTGATGCGGCCCGCCTATGGCCCATAAGCACACTTCCGACAGTCGTCACTGCAAAAGTTTTGCGTTGGTGGGCCGCCTATGGGCCATAAGCACACAACCGACAGGTGGCGAACAGTAGGCGGCCCTCCTATGGCCCATAAGCACACAACCGACAGGCGGCGAGCAGTAGGCGGCCCGCCTATGGCCCATAAGCACACAACCGACAGGCGGCGAACAGTAGGCGGCCCTCCTATGGCCCATAAGCACACAACCGACGGGAATCTAATGAGAGTATATAACACATTTGATGATGGATTAGAAGGAATAATTTAATTGTCAATTTTATCATGTTACGCTAATCATTCTCGCTCTTTTCCCTCGATTTAAAGAATATGACGCTCTCACATTCAAGGTATATCATTTTAGTATCATTTAAACTTATTATTTGATAATATTAATATTATGATAATATATTATTATATATCATTCCGATACCAAATACTCCACATAGGGTTTCCAAAATAATACTTTGATTATTGCATGCAATCGACATAATTTTTAAATTAATTTCAAACATGTTTATAAATACGATCATTAATGTCATTGCAATATGCAGAATTAATCCGCTGTCGATAATGCTGTCATGTATCTGTAATATGCCTTTCGCACTTGCCGTTTCGTAGTGCAAATTTCACATACTTGACGCAGATGGAAGAAAAAGAAAAATCTCTTAAATAGAAATATATTCATTACAAATAAATAATATGTCATATTGTATGTTTGTAGAACTACAGCAAATAAATCGGCTTAATTAATATTTAAAATTTTCCTTAATCTTAGTTTATCAATAATATGATCATAATATTATGACATTGCCAAAACTATTTGTTATTTATTTTTGGGTTGAGCAGTACGACCAGTATAGACGATTACAGTAAAAATTATGACACGTTTATCCCAGACATAATTATTCCTGCTTGTAATTTTTTGGTTGAAAGGCAGATTTTTTCTATTTGTAACACATACTCTTGTCTACAAACTGACATACTTGGAAAATTGCACTTACGATTTTTTTCTTCCGCCGGTACGAATAGGTGGAAGAAATAAATTATATAAGTGCAAGATATTAACGACAAAATTTTTCCAAGTAATAGAAACAAAAATCATCCTTCAAACCAAAATTTATGAGCAGGGATATGTCGGGGTATAAGTAATTAATTTATCTGTAATCATCTAGGCCTATATAAGGCTTACTATTAAACCCAAAAATAAAAATAATAAGTTTTGAAAATGTCAGATGATCATTGATAAACTATATCTGTTTTTTGTTTTAGGCTTTACAAAAAAAATGGCCAATAGGGAATATTTGGTGTAGGCCTATATCAAAGTAGGGAGAGAAGGCTTAAATTTTGCGATTACTTTACTGTCTGTCCGTCTGCCCGTGTGTGACTGGTAAAATTAATAATAAATACAAATCCAAACTGAGCTCCTAATCACTTTCCGTCAATTTAATTCATACCATTTAGATATATGGGCTTGATTCTCTTTGGTCAATTTAAATATGAACAAGAGTAGGCCTACGCTTAAAACAACTCAATTTAAATACATATATTATCGAATCTTTAGTTTGATGAACAACCTGAGATGGCATTTATTTAGTTTCCGTGTAAACAAGGTACGAAATGTTGAACAAGACGTTCCACAATGCATACACGCTGGTACATCTTCATAAGGCAGCTGGCGCGCTCCTCTAACAGTGGTCACGGTGGTGTAGCGGTCAGCGTTCCAGAGTCCGGCGCAACAGGTTGGGGTTCGAGTACGGTGATCCCGCCTGTGGACCATAAGCGGCGAACTGATGGCAAACTGTGTATCGCCGGCTATGGCCCATAAGCGGGCCGTTGTCACAAAAATGCAGCACAGTATTTTTGAAACTGATGGTTTTGCTACAGTGGGCCGCTTATGGCCCATAAGCGGCGCGTTGCTTATGGCAAAGTTATGGGCGCACTGGCCAACCCCATAAGCGGGCCGTAAGCGCATCGCCGCTTATGGGCCATCAGCTCAACTGATGGCGATGATACAGATCGCCAAAAGATCGCCATCACTTTGTGCTACTTGGGCTACTAGTCCACTATCTTACGCCCGCGCCACCGTCCAGTACGCCTGCGACGTAGCACATAGGCAATCCGCTGTACACCTCAGCACGAGCTCTACTATAGTTCACTTATCTTACGCCCGCGCCACCGTCCAGTACGCCTGCGACGTAGCAACGAGCTACACTATTTAGTTCACATATATTATACTCGCAGCAGCGCCACCGTAGTACAGAACAGTAGGCGACTGCCACGATTTAGTCCTATCATTTAGTTAAGAATAGTCCTATAAAACAACCCTTGGTTTTTCCCTCAGAGCTGCTATCCTCACGCCTACGGGCAGCTTTGGATGAGCTCGGACTATGATCGCCAAATCCAGCGAATTTTCACACACAATATGGACCACTTTTTCACTTGTAATTTTCACCGTAAGAAATTGAAACTTTGGAATCCATTTTTGGATGAGCGTAGCGAGCGTAGCGAGCGAAGCGAAGATTCCATTTCATTACAGTGGAGAAAAAAATCCGGAATGTTTTTTTTTTATTTTTCTTTCTTTCTTTCTTTTTTTTTGTATTTTTGTGTGTCTGTGAACACGATTCCGGCTAAACCAATACTCCAATTGCGATGAAATTTTATGGAGGTCTATGAAATCTCTGAACGAAGAACTGCACGGAGGGAAAAATCGATCGAAAAATAATTATTTCTCATGAAAATCGCAATTTTACGATTTTTTTCGATTTTTAAAAAAAATTCTTTGACTTATAACATCTACATGCTTTATCCGATTGTAATGATTTTTTCACAGAACCTTAATTTTATGAATTAATATATTCGTGTGAAATTTGAGCGCAATCGAAAAATTATTTCTTATGAAAATCGCAATTTACGATTTTTTAAATTTTTAAAACATTCTTCGACTTATAACACCTACATGCTTTATCCCATTGTAATGATGTTTTCACAGAACTTTAATTTTATGAAATAATATATTCGTGTGAAATTTGAGCGCAAGCAAAAAATCATTTCTCATGATAATCGCAATTTTACAATTTTTTCAATTTTTAACATTTCTTCGACGAATAAAACCTACATGCTTTCTCCGATTGTAATGATTTTTTCACAGAACTTTAATTTTATGAATTTATATATTCGTGTGAAATTTGAGCGTAATCGAAAAATAATCTATTAAAAAAATCGCAATTTTACGCTTTTTTCGTTTAAAAAAAATTACGCTCATCCATCAACGCGTCGGGACTTAAGCGTTTTCCTAGTTAAAATAATTATGTTTTTGAGTGTTTCTTTAAACTCACTTACCAAAGTCACTGTGTTTCTCCGTACACGGCGTATTTTCGGCGAGGGTCCCCCCCATTTCGCGTCCCGCCACGCCAAACACACTGAGATCCGAAGTGTTTTTGTCTAGTTTAAGGGTAGATGGGCTAGTAGGTTAGCTGGGTACCGGAACTGCAAAGGATGGTTGAAATTAATAATGTTGTAGGTCTTTTAAACTTATATCGTTACTCACAACACATTTTTAAGTGGGCCCTTCTTTAGTAGTATAATAATTAAGTTTTATTCAATAAATAAATTTTAACATAATATTGTCATTGGACAAAATGCCAGCAAGTTTGAAACCAGCCACGTGTTACTAACGGTAATAAAACAACAACAGACCCAATACTTAATTTGTTCCCGAAAAAATTACATAACTGTAAGGCAACGTACTGTATTCTAATTGTTATTTAAAAGTATGTTAAAAGGCTCATTATGTATTTGAATTTAATGTGGGACGGGAGTCTTCACTATTTTATTATGTAAGTATTCGTATATTGAAATTATATTGCGAGTTGTTCAATGAAGTGATCACTTCATCATATTCAAATATTACTTATATTAGTTGAATATTACTATGCAT
>JAMZAV010008285.1:0-30316 GCA_024449915.1 Sweltsa coloradensis
GCTTTTGTTTTTTTTTTTGAGAATATAAAAAGGGGGTTCTTTTGACAAAAAACTATTTTTGGGAAATGGATAGAAATGAGCATTTACAGTAGGTTAATCGAATGGGAACAGGACTAGTGGTTGGTGTTTTGTTATTTAATAAAAGAACAAAACTGGGAACTGACTTTGTCAATAAACACGTCTATCAAAAGACTACTTATAGCCAGAGATAGAATTGCCCCAACGTGCATTTCATTTTTTCATTAAAAAATTCACAAAGGCTAACCCCCTTTGCAAATTTGTCGATTATGGGTCCGACTCAATATTTATATTTTCTTGTATTAATAAGGGGGTTCTTCCATTGACAAATAACCTATTTATTGTGAAATCAGATAGAAATTAAGTCATTTACAGTAGGTTAATCGAATGGGAACAGGACATTTGGTTGGGGTCAAATCTATGCAATTAGATTTTTATTTATAATGTTGAAAATCAACCGAATTACATGTTTCTTAAACTGAACCAGAATAAAATTTTATTACAAATCTTAATTTTTAAATGCTTACTTTGATTTCTCAATATTTAAATAACTTAGTTACCATCAACAATAGGTAGGTTGTCTCAATGAAAAAAAAGTTAGTCTCCTCTGTGTTTGATCGAAAAAATAATGGTCGATTTGATAGTTTAAATCAAATTCATACAATCAACTTATTCAAAAAGACCTAAGTCCACCTACTAGAGTGATCTTCCCATTTCAATGTTTACGGCACGCTCGTAAGCACTCAAATTCAGATGTACAATGCTCTGGAGAAAAATTGAAACGACGTATGTGAATTCTAAAATGCACAAGACACAGATATTTTTATGCAGAACAACATGCAACAAACAGAATTGATGTGTGTAATAAACCCTAAGATATACGATTGTTACGCATATAGACGACGCAACGGCAAAAAGAAGAGGTTGCTTTCGTCGCTTCGACTTTACGCTTGACAATGGTGAATAGTAGGGTTTATTACTACATAAAGCAATTGTTTGTTGTATGTTTGTTCTGCATAAAAATATGTGTCTTGTGCATTTCAGAATTCACGAATGTCGTTTCATTTTTTCTCCAGAGCATTGTACATTCGAATTTGAGAGCTTACGGGTGTTCCAAGAGCATATCTGTCTCGTAAACACTCGTAACAACTGGTGATTTAAAAAGTAATCTAACAAAAGTTCCATAATGCTTTTGTTGCCCATCAGGTGGGCCTTTGGTGCTCTTCCTACTCTCCAGTAAAATTATGTGTTGTGTGCATACTGCATTCTTAGTTTTGTGTCTCCCACCCGTGCGTGCCCAAGATGCTAGAATGCTATAATTTTAACTTCATTACTTACTCTTGACCACAAACAATTCTATTTTGTATTTTTCACATTTTAAAACTAATTTTATGTTTGTGGTTGTTTCAGATTGGATTGGAAACATCCATCTATATCTGCACATCTTGCGTTGCTGCCGCTGCTTTGATCTTCTCACTGCTTGATCTTCTCACTGCTTCGATGGTCCTCACCATGCATCTTTCAGAACTTCTACGCTGTACCCCTTTTAACACGCCTTGGATGGCCAAAACTACGAACAGCATACCTTTAAACAAATTTGGTGAGATGAGTACGTACTAATCCTTGTCACTTTGCAAATTTCAAAGGCCATGAACATAGTCTCTTTTCCACAGCCACTTCTTGTACTGCACTGTTCAAAAATACTGTTGTAACCAAAAATTGTTTGTTTAATAATTGTACAGCTGTGCAATAAATATTGTCTAACCCATGCCTTGTTGTGATAATTCATTTTACATAGCACCTTATTATTCCCATATCTTTAATTAACAAACCTTTTTGCTCTCATTGTTCCAAATATGTTTCCAATATTTGGACACTTCCTATTGCTATCTCTGCCCTTCATTAAATTTAAATGGTTCCTTTCAATGACTCTTTTAAATGAAAAGTGTTGAGGCTCAACACCTTTTGGGTGTCAAGCTCCACACTTTTTTTCATGGTCCATTAAAGGGAAAATATTTAAATAATGAGTGTAGTAGACCATAGAAATATCATGTGCCCAACACACCTTCCAATTCTTACCAATTAATGGACTTAGCATTTTTTTCAAGGCCATCAGCTGCTCCTTGCAAGGTTAGCAGTTGACCTAATTTATGGACTTAAGTCTTTTTTTTATAATAATAATAATTAGGGATGTCAAACGATATAAAATTTCATATCGATAATCGCGCTGAAAAAAAATTTAAATATCGCGATTAATCGCGATAATATCGTGGAAAAAAAATATCGCGCCGATTAGTCGCTTCAGTCATATCACGATATATCGGCGTATATAAAACACGTTTCCTCGCAGTGCGTCTATTTGAATTGCGCGCCTTCACTGTACTAAGCGTGGCTATTTGGTTGGCGGAGCGGCCAACCCCGGGCCCCTCGATACCCCTACCACGAGACAGCGTGTGCGAGAAGAGTGGTGAAGCGAGGAGAGCCTAGCTTCGAGCGGTTGGCGGGGGCGGGCCCATCGAGGGCGGGCCCGTCGTTGCTAGGCAACAGCCAGCTGACGCCTGCCATTGCGCAATGCGCCCGTAGAGAAGATTACGTGATTGGGGCGATGCAACAAAAACGTGATAACTGAAGAATCAACACATCTGTTGGCGCTAATCAATTTGAAAACAGCAGATGCACGATAATATCGCGATTATCGCCAGGAATTAATATCGTACGATAATCGCGATGCAGCAACTCATATCGCGATAATATTTATAATATCGATTATCGATATTATCGAAAATCGCGCATAATTATCGATTATGCGATTATGGTTGACATCCCTAGTTATAATAATAATAATAATAATAATAATAATAATATTTAAAAATATAATAATAATAATAATAATAATGATAATAATAATGATAAAAAATAATAGTAATAATAATAATAATATATAATAATAATAATTTATAACAAGTCCTTTTTTGCGCTTTAGAGCTACCATCCCCAAGAATACCTTTTTCACTTAACCAGAGGTTCTCCCCAGAGCAGAGACGGAATTGATGTCAACATTTTATAAGCCCCACCAACCATATCATTTGCTAGTTCTCGAACACGGACTAGACCAACAGGTTTGAACTAGACCATATGTTAAAGAACTAGCAAACTTCAATGGGTAGTGTTCACACAAATTCACCATCAGTCCCGTCTGTGTAAGAGGACTCAACACTCTGTTTTAAGTGTAGCAGAAGCAGTAAAGAGTGAAAATAGCCAACCCCAAACTATGCAGGACGATGCAGCCGTGAGAAAAAACACACTAGGTCTCCTCCTGGGGTTAAGTGGCCATCATTGGGTCCTAGTTTTATTAAGTATTGAGACCCTTAAGTACTTCTGTGCTTGTAAAATAAAAAGTACACATGCTCAATTCTTTGGGGAAAATTTCTTTTATTTATTCCATGTCCCCTTCATATTTTACTAATTGTTTTACAAAATTTAACTAGGATTGCATTTAAATTAAATAAATAATTTTTATTTAGAGTCTAAAACCCCCTCCCCACTCAGTCACAGAACTGATTTCAGTGGGGTACATAAAATTCAATTTTCTTTAGGTCTACCCAATATGCATTTATAATAGGGAGAGATGTTAACGAGTAATTGAGACAACAGCTAACAAAACTTCCAAGATTTTAAAAAAAAATAAATCGTGGTTTTCTCAAGGTTTCCGAAGCTAAATTTAAAAACCCAAGCAAAATAGTTCAATCATCTATTGCAGGGCTGGCGTTTTCCCTCATTCTCCTATGACAGCCAAGTTGAAAATAATTAATCTGCCCCTGATCTCCCCCCCTTTCCTCTAGGGGCAAGCAAGCCAGAAGAGTTTAAGGGTTGCCAAAGAGCTCAATTATTGCTCGTGTTTAAAGCAGCAGACCCCTGCCAACATTATGTTATGTGGTTTTGAGAGAACTATAGCCTACATGAAAGGGAACCAAAAATGAAAGGGAGCAGCTCCCATTTTTAATATCAAAGATGAATTAATTAGAGTTGTTAAGGGGGTAAAAGATATCTCTAAAGTATTTGGAAGACTAAATGACAAGGAGGTTAAAATTACAGCAAATAAAAAAAAAAAAAAAAAGATTGTAATGTTATGGTAAGTAAGTTTTTAATGAGACATTTAATAAATTAAACGCTAATCGAAATACAAACTGTACCGATTATTATTTTTTAAATTTTTTTTTCTTGCATTTTTTCGGCCCCCAAAAAGCACACTAGCCGGCCCTGTTGGCGGAAGTAGAACCCGAGCAGTAGTGATCACTCAGGTAGACACAGCGGCAAAAAACGTGGAAAAACGTGTAGATGAAACAAAAAAGTTGATTTTCCGGGTGATACGTTTGTTTACAGATGTTCGAGTTAGAAAAAAAACAAAGAATTATTTGTGCTATGGTTACACAAAAAAACAATTTTAAATAAAGAATAGGCCTGTAAGTGCACCTAAAGGGCACCGACGAAAAGGGTTAGTCTCGAATGGTTAAGCATTGGCCCTCTTATTTCTTTTTTAAAAAAGGGCCCTACAACATTACATTAAATATCAACTTTAAATAATCGGACTCAATTTTAAAATTTTGGGTAGGCCTCCCTTTAAAAAAAAAAAACATTTTTCTACATTAATTCCAGGGAAAAAGTCCCTAAAAAAAAAGTCAGTGAAAGTGTGGTGTCCCCCACGATTTTTTCCCGTTTGTTTTGATAGTTTTTTTTATTTTTGTTAATTTTTTAAAAATTTGCTAATTGTTTTTGCCCTTTAAATTTTTTAATTTCATGTCACCCAAAAGGCTACACACTTTCCCCAATTTGTACACTACACCCTATATGGGCATACCTTCAATTCGTTTCGAAAGGAGGGCTACCCAAAAATTATCACTGCAGTGCGTTTTTATCACCCCAAAAAATAAGGCCATTTTGTCGATGATTAAAAATTAAAACCCCCCGGTTTTTTAAAGCATAGAGAGATTATTTTTGACATTTTAAAAAAATATGTGAAAATAATACAAGTTTTATTTAATTGCATACCGCGGGAAAAGTTAAATTTTGACCTTGCACTTTCGCTTTTCAGTTTTATATAAATTTTTTGCGAAATATTTTTGATACAATGAACAACTCCTTTCACTTTAAAAAATTCTTTCTAAATTCAAATTGTAAAAATTTCTTGGACCAATCCAAATTTTTTCGCGGCAACTTTACTTATGTAGTGGGACTGTAGGACAAAACACAAAAAAAGTAAAAAATAATCTGCCTATGAATTATTTTTGGATATTTTTACGCTCAAAATAATAATATACCCAAATTATGATTGATTTTTTAAGATATTTATATTTTTTTCTTTTCCCCCTACCCCTTCAGGAAATAAGAATATGAAGGGTATATCGGGTAAAATTTTGGTTGTTGTCTACGTACGAAATTCGCCTACTGGGGTTTTAAAAGAGTAAAAAATGAAAAACCGAGATGAAAATTACATTTTATTTAATGCGGTGCGAGATAGGTAAATGAGAGTGGACAGTTTGGGAATACCCCAAATTGTATAACCCGGCGTGACTGACACCTTTAGCGCCATATACGCTCGCCCGGAATCACAATTACGCCGCCATTTTGTGACGTAGCGGGCCCCCAGTGCTGGATTAATTCGTTTGGTGGCCGAAATAATTCTAAAAAAACCCACATTACTTTTTCAATCAGTTTTTAGATATTTAGCACCCCCCCCTATACTACTACCACCCAAGAACCCGGGGTTCTTCGGGGTTGCAATGTATAATTTTCCCCAAAAACTGTCGGCCACAACAATGGGTCTTTTCTTTTCAAAAACGTACTTTATAAAGAAAAGGGTTTCCCTAGTTTGGTTGATGGCTACAACAATATGGTTTACAGATAATTTAAAACTATTGAATTGTTGCATAGCAATACAGTAAGTGCATCTTTATAGCATTTTTGTCTGTAAGCATGTAATGAAATTTTGGGTCCTATTTAGTTTCAAAAACTGCCTAACACTCTTTTAAAAATGTGTACTCTTTTCGATTCAAATTTTTTTCTTGAAAACGGTTGGGGTTTTTGGGGGGGAATACAGGGAAATAACCTAAACAGATGTGGTGGTTAGCGATCAAACAATGCGTTAGTCAAAGGGCAGTAAATAAATAAAATAAATGTGAATAGAGCCGACGGCCCGACACACTCGATGCAAACTACTGATTTTCAGGTGGAGTAATTCTGTGTATGATTTTTAGTGCTTCATTGTTTGGCTCCCCAAAGCACCTTTTTCAGTTTTAAAAATTTCTGGAACAGGATTTGAACCCAAGACCTTCTGCATTTAAAAAGTGGGTGAAGCCCAAGGACTATAACTTTTCGCACAAGTGCAACATGAACCACAAGTATGTAGGGTACTATTTTCTATTTAATAATTGATTTTTTAAAATTTGAAGTGGGCAATGATGAGACTATTATACTATATAAAGCAGCAAAGTTTAACATTTTAAAAACACTTTGATATCTCTTTTTTTGATTTGATGTGTGTATTTAAAATTTTTATCATGGACTAAGAAAACTAATTGCACGCACAACTGCATACCGGGATAAAATACTTGGGGTACCGAGAATAGTATTTGTGTAGTACAAACTTGACTTGACACACATAACTGAATATAATACCGGTACGACATATCATGTAAAAACATGTCAATTTGCAAAACTGCCGATCCTATTCCCCCTGTGTGTCTGTCAGTCAACACTTTTTTATAAACGGGGGTTTGCCAAAAACAAAAACCCGCAAGCAGTTACTTTAGGAAAACAAGACTTTTTAGTCCTAACCAAAAGGAAATTTTTATACAAAAGGCCCTACGGGTTTCCCCCAATTGAGTTTATTTTTTGTAGCCAATGAACGACCTTTGTTATTTTCAAGTACCCGTCGTCCAGTACAAAAAAAACAAGAGGCTGCCTTGGAAAACAACAATAAACCCCGGGCCCTTTTTCAAATCATAGTCATTATAAAAAAAATAATAAAAATAATAATTTTAAAAAATTTTTTGGGAACCGCTAGGGTGCAATTTATGCCCCCTTTCAGGGTCTTAGGCTAACTAGGTATATTGGAGTAAGGCAAAATGAAGGAGGGTTCGAGGGGGTTTAGAGGACTTAACCGTTTTTATTCGCATTACGACTGAAAACCGGGAAAACCTTCAGTCGGAAACAGTCCAACCCGGGGTTTAAAACCCGGGGCCCCCCCGAAACAGTCGCGCGTTTCACGCTCGAGCCAACACTGTCGGTCCTGGGTTTTGTTAATTTGTTATTTTTGCCAGAAAGTGTTTGAAAGCCAGCTGGATTTTCAGGACCATGTTAAGGAAATAATTATTTGCCCCCCACCCTTGGGAATTACTATGTGAGGATTTGAAACCCTATTGACATAAAAAGAAAACTTATAGGGAAAAATAAGGGTTTTTCTTGTGACAAAGGCACAAAGACATCAAAATATTCCAACTTACTATAAAAAAAAATATAAATATATCATATTTATATATTTTTAAAGGGAAACTGAATAAAAATGTTTTAGGGGGAAAGGTACGAAGGGCGACAGCTTACCTTGAAAAAACGTTGGAGGCGCCAGACCAAAAGATAGTAGACAATTGCTGATACTTCGACAACTGTGGTCTTATCACTCAGCTGAGTAGAATACTAAAGTAGTCTAAAGCTAGCATGTAGTCAATGAGCGCTGTCGGTGGTGTGCAGGGGAACTAGGTCTGGGAGCAGAGCGGGGCGCTGCACTGTTGTTCAGGTAGGAGGCTCGCGAGACTGGTGGTGGGTGAGATAGCCCAGTTTCTTAGCCCATGCCTCATCTCGGAAGCGCCTTGATGATCTGTGTGAACAGTCTTGAAGGGAGCGTGTTCACAGCATGCTGGGCCAAGTTTGTCTGGACCACTGTTGACACTTTGACGTGCGTCAACGGGTTCTCAGTTCATTATGGTAAGTACTACTCTGCGGACACTGCGTGACTTGAGCTGGTAGACTACGTTGAGTGAGCCAGCTGTTGTGGTGATGGATGGGTAGTGACCCTGTGGTTCAGCAGTGAATGTGCCTATGCATCCATCCTACCAGACTTTTCATGTGAACAGGGGACACTACCCCATCATCACCACAACAGCTGTCTCACCTCAACTATTCTACCAGCTCAAGTGCACTCATGTCGGCAGAGTATTAGCTTAACATAATGAAAACTTGAGAACCCGTATGACAGGCCACGTCAAGTGTCAAAAATATGGATCCAACAAACCTGTGGACACAGCATGCTGTTTGAAACAGCGATCCCTTCAAAAGTTTCACACGAGAATCATACAAGCGCTTCCAATGACGAGGCGTTGAAAACTAAGAAAACTGGGAGCTATCTAACACATCACCAGAATCTCGCGAGCCTCCTAACACTGAACAACAGGTACAGCGCGCCAGCTCTGCCTCCCTAGACTAGTTTCACACGCCACCACCAACGACAGCGCCTCATTGTACATAACCATGCTAGATTTAGAACTAACTTTTAGTATCTCTACTCACGCTGAGTGAAAGACATAGTTGGTCGAAAACGTATCAGCAACTTTTCTACTCAGTATATTTGTGTCTGTGGACCTACAAGTTTGTCAAGGTAAGACTGTCGTCTTCTGTACCTTTCCCCATGAAAATGTTATCATGTTCCAGTTTAAGTATCCTAGCACAATTAGCCTCATATATATACAAGCAAAAAAACATATATATTCTAGTTGTAAATGCAATGCTCGAAACTAAATACAGTAGTCCCCTTAAGTTGAAGCGCCATAATGAACCCCAAAAACAAAGGTTGAACTTGAATTATAAAAAATTAATCTTACATATAGAAATAAGTATACTTAACAAAACTCTGTATGAACTTCCAGCACTACTTTGAATTAACGAGGTTTATGTAAAACATTAGTGTAGATTGGCTACACATGAAGCATATACAGCACCAAGGAACAGTACAGTCCTCGTTTTGCTTGGCATGCCCATCATCTGACTTGAAAAAAAATTACTGAACAAATCTGAAATGAGTCTATCGATGCATATCAACAACCACACATTGTAAATTAAACAGGTATGCAATTGAGATTTTGATAAAAAGTAAACCATTCAAAAGTCATGTAGGACCTGGTAGAGTATGTGAAAAAATTGTGAGAGAAATTTGCAAATTTTTTATCATGCTAACTGTTCTATTGCCTGTTTTGATAATAATATTCGACAAATACATCATTAAGAGATATGAAAAAAATGAAACACATTTTGAAAACTTAATTTTGGCAAAATCTTTGTAAAGCCTCTTTGAGTAAATAGTTTAATACTGAATAGATAGACGTTAATAAAATAAATAAATAATAAAAATACATAAATAAAACAAACAAAATTGTATGAAATTGGTCAAAACGCGAATTAAGTCGCGAAATTCCACCTTTTAGTGCGCAAAATCCGGGGAATGGTGGAGGTGCCGTCAGAATTTACGCGATTTTTGGTGGAGGTTCCGGTCCAGACTGAACAGATGACAACGCAACATCGTTCCGTGAAGCGAGTTTGACGGAACAGACAGCAAAAATAACGGCGCGTAAAAAGACTCCGCGGAAACAGTGTCCACCAAAATAACGTCTCGTACAATCTATCTATCATATTTATCTTGGTAATCTATTCTAATCATTCACACATGTTGCTGTTTGTGTAAATAAGTTTCAGGCACAAAGTATTGCACACATCAGTCACAAGTTCATGGATGGATTACAAATAAAGAGAAATCTTCACTCGTTCAGTTGCTGAACTAGTAGTTCCAAGGATGAAATGAAACTGAAAGCATTATGACATTGATTCAGCCATTCTACCCACTTGGGCAGATTTTTAGAGTAATGCTGGTGAAATGTTAAAATTATATTGCTTTATCCACTGTAACAATTAATAATGTGAAGCAATCAAGCAATTTACTATAAAAACTACTATAAATAACAGAAGTCACAAATTAAGACTTCACTTGGTGATTGTATATGGAGATCTATTGTCATGATTTTGTGATCCATCCAATAACGGGAAATAGAAGGCTGTGGGTGGCACCGAGAAAACAACATGGAACAAAGACGAGCAATCGAGTAATAACCAACACTCTAAGAGTGGTAGTTAATTCTACAGTCGCTCCATCTACAAGCTGCGTGTGTGGTGGTGTGTAATGGGTGTATTGTGTACTGCATTAACAATGTCAATATGGTATGCACAAGGACGGATATAGTTCAGAATTAACTTCAATGAATAATCAGGATTAGTAGTCTTAGGGCGCTTTAACAGCAAAGATTATTAAACTCTATAAAAAATTGTTCTGCATTTCGATTCTTAAAAATGCTTAACATAGATTTGGAAATGTTTTTGATTCTTTTTTTAATGCTACAAAAGAAGGTATTCATTCTGCACATTATCATACTTTTATTTACGACTAATTGGATGAGCAAGCGAAGACTTCAATTTCACTGACCCATCAAAAATTTAGCTCCAATGTTTTTTGTTTTTTCTGTCTTTTTGTTTGCGCTCTACCGGCAAACGAAATCTCTGAACTTAGACCTGCCACGTTTTTGGGCATAATCAAAGAAATATTTCTCATGAAAATCATATTTTTACGATTTTTTTAATTTCAAATGCAATATTTTTGTGATATTTGGGCCGATTATGACCAAACGGGTGGAGCAACAACGTTAGGGCTCCATTCGTACGTTTAGCCGGGACAGTCCTTTTTTTTGAAAGGTGGTGTCCGACTACTTGTAGCGGGACGCCTAAGTTGTCCCGTTTTTAGATGGCGAACGACCCTATTTTACGGTAGCATGAACGCTGCGCCTGCAAGCAACTCTTCACCCGACAATGGCCAGTTACAACCACTCACGCAAAACCCACGAACTATAAAAGATTCAAGAAGTCAAGTCAAGATCAGGCTGCCACAGTCAGAAGTAAAGTGCATTTAAAAACTTTAGACAGATTTTCCTTTTTGCGAAAAAAAAAAAAGTACAACGAAATTGAAGGGTTCTAGTGTACAATGTGTGTGACTTATAATCTCCTATGTTTCGTTCAACGTTAACATTTTCGGGAATGCCGCGTAGAAGGGGCGGGGATGGTATTTTATCCCCATTTTTGCCTTGACCTTCCCCCCCCCAAACTTCAGAAGAGCAATGACCCAACAATTCGACATTTCCACGTTGTTGTTGGACTGATCCGAACGTATGATGCATTTCAATGGTTGTAACATGATCTATTATCGTCGACTACGTACCCATTTAAAAAAAAATTTATAAGTTTTTACTCTAAAAAATGCATTAATTTGGTATCGCATTCAGACACTTATTTTTCTAGAACGCTCCAAACACATAAACACCATTTTTCAAAATATTTTGCGTGTACTTTGGTCGTTCTGACTAGTGGGGGCAAACGCCCCCAAACCCAGTGCTGGTCCCCTAAAATACTTGTCCCGTTTTTGAGGGTTTTGTATATAATGGAGCTCTATACAAACGTTTCATATTTCACATGGACATTAAAAGATATAGGACATGTGTTTAGCAAATTGGCGTTCGCTCGGCCGACGGAACTACTGCGGTCTGACTGTAAAATCGTATGGAAGATAACGATCGTTATCACTGCACTTAGCGACAATTTTCGTGTCGATGATTCGTGTAAAAATGATAGCAGACATCGCTATGATAAACGAGACATGAAAGGAGTCGCCTATCATGCTATCAAGAATACAGATAAAGGCGCCGAAATAGTCGGATAAACAGATCAGGTATAACGATAAAAATCTAACAGTATTCATTTAAATTACATAGCTAAAATCGACTCGCTATCGACTATCTTTACAGAGCTATTTGACAGAATCGCAGCCTAATGTACATAGCGGCTGAATGCTGAAATTTTGAACATAAGTCACAACATGAGGAATATAAGGCTCTGAGTAACACATTTTTTTAAATTTTGTTTTAAATAATTGGTAACAATTAATTAGTTTTCACGACTTTGATTTTGTAAAAACTCCAAAAATTACATATTTTGATTTTTTCTGACTGATTAGTCAATTTAGAAAATCTATTACCACAGGCTTTTATGTATGCTTTATTGACAAACTTTGCAAAGTTTCATATACATACGGATGCATCTTGGCGAGTCGAAAATAGCTATTTTGCTAACAGCCAAATGCACATCTTAAAGGTATGGTGTATTGTTTTTTTTGAAAGAAAAAAGTTATCCAGAATCTATAGAATAAGGTTTTTAATATAGATTTTTGGAGGTACTATGTAATACAATTAACAAATAACAATAGAAACTTGACAACAATATCCTACAATGCGTTCAAAAAGCACTTGAAAAAGTAAAGAGATCCCACGTAAACTAAAAACTTGCAAAAAAGCTCATCCTTCAATGCGACTAAAAAAGCCTTCTCGAAGCGGCCTAGTAAATGAAAAATTACATCATTTAAAGTGAAAATGTAAGTACAACTAGAACTGAAGAGTTCAGGTACAGATTTGCTACTTAATACTCCTTATTGGATGAGCAAAGCAAAGGCTTCAATTTTACTGACCCCCAAAACAATTAGCTGAGATGTTTTTTTTTGTATTATGTTTCTTTATTCTCGTCTACCGGCAAACGGCATGCGATCTGATGAAACTTTGAGGGCACCTTCAAAATATCTGAACTTAGACTTCCCACGTTTTTTTGGTACAATTGATCAAATATTTCTTATGATTATCATCCTTTTACAATTTTTTTTATAGCTTTAATGAGATATTTTTGTGATATTTGGCCAAACGACTACTCAGATCTTGATGAAACTTTTGGAACGTTTAAAATCATTGAAATTATTTATGTTATGATTTAGAGACATTTGAAGAAATTTCTCATAGAAATTGTACTTTACAATTTTTTTTCCCGGTTTTTAATACAATATTTTCGTGATATTTGAGTCGATTTCTGAAACCAAACGGTGGGCCTAAAACGTTCATATTTTACATTGACATAAAGATTATGGTGATGAGCCTTTTGAAAGAAAAAGTTGAAAAAGTAGGTCAAAATTCATAGAAATAAAGGTTTTCTTTTAATATAAGCCTTTTACAGGTGTATATTAACAAGTAATAATAAATATGGTAACTACAGAAAAATTAATGAGTCGCGGCGGCGGCAAAAAACTCACAAACTAAAGACCAATATGAGTACAGGCTACCCTCAACCCCCCCTTACAACTCACGCGCTGTGCAATTCTTACGTCATTGCATTGTAGTAAACAGCATACTGCATGACATTCAGATGTAAAGAACATAACATTTCGGCCTAATTAAAAAAAGAAAAGCGCGCCTGAAATCAGCTCGGATAACACGAGAGTCTCGGTTAATCGGAGCTCGGATGAAAGAGGTCTTACACACTGTATTCATTTAATTTACATAGGCTAATTTTAATCCTTGACCTCGCTATTCACTTCATCCTTGCTCACAACTGCCTGTATTGCCACCATTGAGTCAGAAAGTACCATAATTGGATTAGCGTAGCGAGCAAAGCGAAGATTCCATTTTACTACACTGGAGAAAAAAATCCGGAATGTTTTTTTTCTGTATTTTTGTCTGTTTGTTGACACGATTCCGGCTAAACCGATACTCCAATTGCGATGAAATTTTCTGGAGGCCTTCGAAATCTTTGAACTTAGAACTGCCACATTTATGAGCGCAATCGTAAAATTATTTCTCATTGAAATCACAATTTTACGATTTTTTTCGATTTTAAAAAAATTTCGACATTTAACAGCTACATGCTTAATTTGATTGTAATGATTTTTTCACAGAACCTTAACTTTATAAATTAATTTATTCGTGTGAAATTTGAGCGCAATCAAAAAATTTTTTTTAAGAAAATCGCAATTCTACGATTTTTTTAAATTTAAAACTTTCTTTGACTTATAACACCTACATACATGCTTTATCAGATTGTTATGATTTTTTCACAGAACCTTCATTTTATAAATTAATATATTGGTGTTGAATTTGAGCGCGATCGAAAAATAATTTCTCATGGAAATCGCAATTTTACGCTTTTTTTGTAAAAAAAAAAAGTTCTTCGACTTATAACACCTACATGCTTTATCCGATTGTAATGATATTTTCTCAGAACCTTAATTTTATGAATTTATACATTTGTGTAAAATTTGAGCACAATCGAAAAATAATTTCTCATGAAAATCGCAATTTTATGCTTTTTTTTGTTTAAAAAAACATACGCTCATCCAACAACGCGCCTGAAAAAGCGTTTGCGAAGCTTCCTAGTTTTATTTCGTGTTTTACTCCCGCCTAGAACAAATTTGGCCGAAGAGGGTGTTTACTGATTACCATAGGGAACCTAAGTTTTGAAGGCGGGAAGGAAATTGGTTGTCTCTGGTCTCAGCGCCCATAAGAATTAGCATGGTACGAAAATGTAACTCGCCGTATCTTTTGACTCGCGCAAAAGAAATCTAAACCAATAACATCACAAGATGCATAATACTGTGAAGAAGATGATGGCATTCTACTTTGCTCGATGACGCTTTCTAAATTTAAACTATTATGAGTTAAATGGACCCATGTTTGCGCGCTGTCGCAAATGTACTCTGACTGAGCGGCAACCTAAGCGAGACGCAGCCTCGTTGTGTGCAGCTGTGGCATCCTCACATACCACGCGCATGTCCATGGTTGCTAAATGTACTTCGCATTCAAGATTTCGTTGGCACATCAAAGGATATTTTATTAGTAATGTATAATCTAGTACAACCCAGTGACCTCACAGTAGCCACAAAGCAAGTCGGATACCAAATGTTATGCTGATGCCACGGACAAAATGTTTTTACGTGCTTTTTCATGAGCAGTTTGGAAGGTTTGGCAACAGTGTAAATGTAGAGTTCACTTCAACTCAAAACAAATGTCATTAATATTTGTGATAGAGCAGAGTTATGTATATCCACGCAAAGAGGAAAGATTATAGTTTCTTATAGTATGAATATAATTCCGGTCCGTGGTCGGGTTCTCGCGCTATCGCTTACGAAACATTTAGCACGGGTTAATCGCCTTAGGCGTACCTCGCTGACGGGAGAGAACCGGACAACGCCCACTTAGGTTCCCTATTGGTCATGGCTAACTACTTTTTCCTCATTTTTATTGCCGGTCGAGGAGTCCACTCTACTCGATTCTAGGGATGTGCGAGTCCTGATTTTGAATTTGAGTCGAGTCCGAGTCCTAAAAATTACTCGATTTCGAGTCCAATTAGAGTCAGAGTCTTAAGTAGGCGTAGACAGTACCTTCCATCAAATGTTGATGCTAGGAAAACGCTAAGTCCCGCCGCGTTGATGGATGAGCTTTTAAAAGTTTTTAGTTTTCGTGGGATATCTTTACTTTTGCAAGTGCTTTGTTTTGCTACCTATACGCATTGTAAGTGATTGTTGTCAAATTTCTTTTGTTACCTGTCAATTGGTATTATTTACCGTAAAAAACTTATATTAAAAGCTTTATTTCTATGAATTCTGGCTAACTTTCTCAACTTTTTCTTTCAAAAGATACTACATCACCATAACCTTAATGTCCATGTATAATATGAACGTTGTAGGCCCACCCGTTTGGTCAGAATTGGCCCAAATGTCATGAAAATATCGCACAAAAAATCAAAAAACTTATATTAAAAGCTTTATTTCTATAGATTCTGGCTAACTTTTTCACATTTTCCTTTTCAGAAAGCAATACATCACATTACCTTAATGTCCATGTGAAATATGAACGTTGTAGCCCCACCCGTTTGGTCAGAATCGCCCAAATGTCACGAAAATATCGCACTAAAAATCGAAAAAAATCGTAAAAGTACGATATTCATGAGAAATATTTCTTCGATTGTACCCAAAAACGTAGCAAGTCTAAGTTCAGAGATTTCGAAGGTCCTGTCAAATTTTCATCAAGATCGCATATGCCGTTTGCCCGGTAGAGAGCGAACAAACAGACAGAAAAACAAACAAAAAAAAAAAAAAAAAAAACACCCCGAGCTAAAATTTTTGGGGGTCGGTGAAATTGAAGTCTTCGCTTCGCTCATCCAACAAACATTATAATGGCATATTTTTATTATTTGTGCCAAAAAAGGTCAAAACTTCCAAGAAGAATACAAATTTTTATCAAAAGACTGCTAAGGTTACTATTATGACTAATCAGAGTTGGTAAGGTAGCGCCAAAAATAGATAACGATTTTTACGTTTTTACACTCGCCCGTGGGGCCGCGACCCGGCACCTCCACCAAAATCATTTACTTTTTTTTTGAGACCCGATTTCGAATCCCAAATAGTACTCGAGTTTGAGTCGAATCCCAAATACCCGACTCAACTCGAAACTTCGGGTACTCGCACACTCCTACTCGATTCCCAAGGCTCCGAAGTCGACTCCAATATTTACTACCCAATGTCATCACTATCCGGTAGTAGCTTTTAAAAGTGTTTCTAATATTGCCTTTAGTTCTCAATCATAGTTACTGCAATTTCTTCCTGCAGGTATGTGCCTTCTCAAATTCTCTACAGTATATTCCTGCTCCAGCATTGCCTTCTCCAGGTTTTGCCAATCTGTCTGTATACATGTGAAGCCACACCCTTTCAGGATATCTGCCATGTATAATATATCGAGAGTTAGTTGTCTCACCTCTTCGTCAGAAACTGGGAATAGAGAGTTTGGGAGAAAGGTTGCGCTGGTTCGGACACATGATCCCGGGGATGAAGGAGAACAGGATTCTGAAGATACAACTTGAACAGGTGCAGGGGAGAAGAGGAGAAGACGAGGGAGACCCAGACTGAGGTGGGGAGAGGTGATAGAGATGGACGTGGAAAGACAAAACGTAGTAATAACTATAATAGTATAATGATAATAATAATATGCTATTATAGTAGTAATTGTGTGGCTCGTTGGTCTTGTTGTTAGCGTATCTGCTTCCAATACAGAAGGTCCAGGGTTCGATTCCCACTAAAGTCAGAAGTTTTTTAACTTCTCATTTGGACTTAAGTCCATCAGTTCTTGTCTTAGGAGTTTGTAAACGGTGACTTTGGAGGCGTCCTAGCTACGAAGCACATAATAAATTCAGAGTTGTGCTGAATCGGTCTTGTTGATTCTGGCGTTGATCCGCGGGTTGTTCGCACTGTCCATACCACTGATTGCTATATTTCCTATTAAAAATATCGATCTTTGGTTGGTTATCGCTCACTCGTCGATTGCGTCGGAGCCTACGTGGTTGGCTTGGTTGCTTTGATTTAAAGTCCCCACTGAAAATCAGTTATGTAACTGAGTGGGTAAACTCTAACTAAATACAATTTATTTATTTATTTTGTTTAGCTAGAAGAAAAATGTAAAGATATGAAAGAAGAAGAACGAGATAATATGGGTGGAGCGTAGGGCATTGCTAGCCGACTTCGCTAGACCTGTTGGCCCAAGAGTTTGGTGGGATCCTCCCACTTCCTACCAGACTTTATTGTTGGAATAATGGGTCGGATGTTATTATTATGATGATGATGACAGATGAATTCAAGGTTTTTTATGTTACATTGATTATTTTGTTTAAATTCCAAAGACAAAATGTAAAAGTGGTGCTGAAACCCTAAAGAGACAATGTTGTGTTTGCTGTACGTAGGCTAGGCTTACATATCAAGTTTTAGTGAGCGAGTATGTTGCCTAATGTAGCCAATCTACTAGTTAGTAGTTATTTATACTATTCAAGAAAAACTAAGATTACAGAAAACACTTAGGCCTACAACAATCTGTCGGCCACCTTGTTTTAACAGTTCTGCAAACCAGATTGTAGGGCTGGGCAAAAATAGATATTTTGATACGATATCGATAAGTGGAAATATTTTCGATATTGATATTTGGCTTCATATCGAAATATTGAAATTAACACAAAAAATGCAAAATTTTGTAATTTTGATGGAGGTGCCGGGTAGGTAGTCGAAATTAAATTAACCTGGCTGGTGCATATGGTGGAGGTGTCGGGTCATAAAACGTGATTGTGAGATTGTAAAAATCGTTAAATAGGTTTATATTATGGTTGATACCTTATCAACCCTACTGGCCACAAATTATGAAAAATAGACCCACTCTTTTAATAATTTTTTGATTTTTGAAAAATTTTGATTTTTTTTACAAACAATTACATTTCGATACCGGTATATCAATATCATATTGATAATTGAATGATATGTCATAGCCCAGCACTACCAGATTGATCACTAGGTCAGCGTTTACATCTCCAGTTGTTTGTCCTATCCTCGATCCTTTTTATTTCCTTGTTGTTTTACTCGGGACAAGGAGATTCAATAAGAGCAGCTCAGATTAAGTATCAAGGACGACACAGACATACACCACACCCAATACCAAGGGACACTGGGTTCACTACACAGTTCACTGCAGAGTAGCCTCGAGCTGGCAAGCATCAGAAAACATTGAACTTACTGCCACATTAAGCTAAAGGGATTCCAATGTCTATTTAGTAGAATTAGCAATTTTTCAAAATAAGATTTATTTTTTATTTTTATTCCTAACATTTACGACTTTACGTTATTTTATTTTACTTGGATAAACCAGCAAAACAATGTGTTATGTTTTGGCCTACTAATGTGGTCTTATATGAAGGAGAGAAGTTTCCTCAGTCATGATGTTATCTTGAAAAGTAGAACAATGCCATAAAATACGATAGGCCTGCCATGAGAGATAAATAATTTGTTTTCTCAAGAGACTGGATGTATGAAGTGTTGTTGATTGGCTGAAGATGTCACGGAGCCTCAAAAACGTGGTAAAAACAGTGAAAAACAACACGGGACCACAAAATTATGGCGTCATACCCTCATTAGCAGATCAATGTACAGGCTACAACTGGTAGATCTAATAGGGAATTATAAATACCCGTAGCATTGTTCTTGTGGAATGTGAACCGGACCACTAAAAAATTCAATGTGAAAACCGTTTGACTTTAAGGTGAACTGTGGTGTGAGCTAGTCAACATGCTAGGAACATGCAAACATGCTGGGAATATGTAAACATGCTAGGAACATGCTGGTGCTTCTTCATGACCACTAGCTTAACGATATCATCACTTCGCTCACTGACAATAGCCGTGTCAAATAACTTAGAGACTGCAAGGAACAAGGAAATTAACAGACTTTATAAAATTACGTTAACAAATGAAATAGTTAAGCAAGTACGGTACTCGAGCACCGTACCGAACATACAGGATAAAACTCTTACAAGGGAGGATTGGGGGACTAGGAATAAATCAACTGTTCCAAGAACTGACTACAAACATTAATAATAATGTGCGACACGAGCGTAGGCGGCTGAATATGACGATGTCCGAGACGTTGAAGAATTACACATGAGCTGCGACATAAGATGTGGAAGGTTCTCGAGGAGCCTCCTTGACGGTCGTACAGGTTCCTCCCATCCTAAAATGCGCAACACAGTGACTAGTTAGTAGGGTTGCACAACAATAGACTAAAAATAATTGTCAATTAATAATTGGAAAGGTAGATTACATACGGTAGCCTATTATTATTTATTATTAACCGGCAATATCTAGGGGTGTGTGAGCAGGGATTTTGAAGTCGAGCAAGATTTTGTAAAGTGCACGGAAATATTAAAATAATTTTGTATGTTCAAATAGAGTATCAAGTTTCAAACCATACGTTGCTCTTTTTGCAATGAAAGACAACAATGGTGGTTCGGTATATAGACTAGGGAAGACGGTACTGGGTACTCGCCCGACGAAGTTGGGTACGGGTTCGTGTTTCCACTACCCGTTTACCCGTAAAACCCAGTTCCTGAATTGAGGTGTCACATTGTAGGCGGAAGGCTAATGTAAACATGCGCTTTCTCATATCTTTTGTGCTTGGCGGCGTTTTTCTTTGAATTATAATGTTCATGCCGCCGGCTTGTGGCCAGTGTTGGGTAAGATACTTTATTAAGTATCTAGGTATATGTAAAGATACAAGATACATAGTCAAGTACCTGATAGATACATAGGGCCTAGGTTCTTTAAAAAATAAATACTGATAACAAATTATAAGTATAATTATTATATGATTATGAAAATGATAGGTGGCAAGTGATATAAGAACATCTTGAAGGGAAAAAAAAGTTAATAAAAATATTATTAAAACGTAACGTTGCGTGCACTGTGAATATCTTCTTCTTCTTCTTCTTATGCCAGCAATGAATATGATACTTCCTTGTGATTTTAAACCTGGACAAGTTTAAATGTTTTCAATATTATTTTTTATTTAGGCCCTACCTTTGTCACAGAAGTCACTAGGTATGTGCCTAAATGAAAGAATACATTATATCACTAGTCTTACGTAGGCCTAGGCCTACAAAGTTTTGTTGCGAGATCAATATAATATAATTTGTTTCAATCATTATTTGCCCGTCAATTTAGAGAATCAATATTGACTTTATTTAATTCAATGCCAACAATGTTTCAAACATGCTATCAGTTAGCCTAAAATATCCCCCCCCCCCCCCCCCCCCCCCCCCCTGGACTGAATATCCTATATTATAGGCCTACTAGAGCAGAGGATTGCTAAACAATGGTATATAAATGGTACTCAAGAAATTGATTAAATAAATTTAAGATTTATGCATAAGAATTTGTTTCTCTGGGTCAGGAAGAGAATTTGGCCTAGAGCTCGTAAAAGGCGAGAAAAGAGAAAAAATCCATCTCAGAAAAATCAGCTAGTATGTAGGGAAGTTTAGTTTTTTAGTTTATTTGGATTAAGGACGCGTCAACCGTTAGGTCGTAATGCACCACTCTAGTCTAGGGGATATGGGGAAGGGCCCATGCTGGTCAGAAACAGCCACGAGTAAGGAGAAGAAGGGGGGTTTCTCATGTCGTGGTCGTCATCGTCTTTGTCATCGTTTGTTGTGTCATTGTCATCGTCGTCGGGGAGGTAGTCAAGGGAAGGGGGAGGTGTCTCCGACGACGATTGCCAGAGCTCGCCTCTAGTTTCAGGGAGTAATATACTCCCCTCTTACTAGCTGATGTTTGCGAGGTGGACTTTTTCTCTTGGATCGCCTTTTAGGATTAGCAGAGCCATGCTCTAGGCCAATTCTACCCCTGGCCCAGACGAAGGGGCCACATTAGGCCTATATCCAGAGACCAGACAGGGGGAATTAAGCAACTAAAGCAAATAAAGAATCAAATGACGACGTGGAACATTATGATCTAATTGTTGTGACCAAATAAACCAAATCTAGAATTTTATTAACAATGTGCATATTAAAAATTTAATAAATTTGAAAGAAAGTATCTTGTATCTTTGTATCTGAATTTGCTGAAGATACACAAAAAATAGTATCTAGATACAGGTACAGGTTTAATTTTGTATTTGTATCTAGATATAGGTAAAGGTACACACAAAGTACCCAGACACAGATCTATCTAGATACAAGTAGGGTGTCTAGGTACTCCCCAACACTGCTTGTGGCAGTGTGCTGAGTATGCCCCTCCCCTGCCTTACCACTCGTGCGATCTTCTAGAGATTATACTGCGTAAATTATTACCAAAACAACTGTTTTCAATCTGCTAAAAGTCAAAAGCTATCAATATCATCCATGTTGTTGGTTTAGATAGAGCCTATCGGCCAGGTTAGTGTTTGTGGTTGGGGAAAGGTGAGAGGAAACCAACAGTTACCTTAAAGAAGCGGTCTTCAAACTTTCTCACCCAAGTCCCAATTATTAATCAATCAAATCGCCGCGTCCCAACACTCCTTCGGTTTACCCCCCCCCCCCCCCCCAATTGTCAGGACCGTTATTACTGTCACTTTAACATTTAAGCTCAATTTTTGTTCAGTCTTGGGGCCTATAAGGCCACGGTACACAATGCCACTGCTTAATAAAAGTTTCCACTAACCACACCTACAAAAATATGTCAACCCGGTAAAATATTGCCTACTACAGACAGCTTTTCATTGCGTTGAATGGTCTCTGTACGGGGGCTACTGAGCAACTGAAAACCTAGACCTGACGAACCAAATGGTATTCTACTGCCACCCTTGTAATTGGGGGCGGCAATATCCCGCAATTGCAGCAAGGACATATATTATTATTAATTAGCAGTCACACAACGAGCCTCCAGTAAGGTGGCGTTGCAGTTCTGAGATTTTCATGGTGGAGCGTCATTTTCCACATGTGCATCCTTCAAACATATCTTCAAAGAATGACTCATTTTGACTTCAAAAGATCACAGTCAAAAGATCACAACAGGAGTTGTGCTTATAACGGGACAATGCAGGAAGTCACACTTTATTTTCGAATTTACTTATTAATTTTGTGAAAACAATTATTTTTATTATTTATTGACTACTACTCTTCCATTACCCAATTTTCTTGGTGTCCCAAAAGCAAATCCTCACTGTCCCAAGTTTGGGACGCGACCCAGACTTTGAAAACCGCTGGGCTTAAAGGATCTAGGTAGCTGCTCGAGACAAGGTGCACAAATATTTATTTACAATTAACAATACAAATGTTGAACGTTTCGGCCTACGCGGCCTTGGTCACCGACCGTTGGAGAAGAAGTAACAACTAACAAACAAACAAAAACTAACATTTAAACATTATTTACAGTTATATTACAAGGCGCTGTTGGGGTGAGTAGGTGGCGGTGTGCAGGTGGGAGGTCTACCTCAGATTGAGGTTAGGCTTTTGGCGCGAGCTGACAACTGTTTTTTTGTTGATTTGCTTTTGTTGTTGTTGATTAACAACTGTTACACCACAAGGGTAGTGAAGTCGTTGCCCCCATCATGCAATGAGGAACACCTGAGACAATGGGAATTGGCGCACCAAATCATCACCAGCTCGCGCCAAAAGCCTAACCTCAATCTGGGGTAGACCTCCCACCTGCACACCGCCACCTACTCACCCCAACAGCGCCTTGTAGTATAGGCCTAACTGTAAATAATGTTTAAATGTTAGTTTTTGTTTGTTTGTTAGTGGTTAGTTCTTCTCCAACGGTCGGTGACCAGGTGACTAGGCCGAAACGTTCGACATTTGTATTGTTAATTGACAATTGTAAATAAATATTTGTGCACCTTGTCTCGAGCAGCTACCTACATCCTTCAAGGTAATTGTTTGTCACCTCTCGCCTTTCCCCAACCACAAACAATATCATCCATGGTTAGAGGTACCGGTAGTGAAAAATGGTGATAACGAAATTCGCGATTTTTTTTTTAAAGTCCTTTTTATTGCCTAAAATGTGATTGTTGACGAATAACATCATTTTAGAGATGGAAAAAACACTATTTGAAATGCAAATTTCACAAAATCTCGTGTATAGCGCGAAATAACGAACAAAATTGTATGAAACTGGTCAAAACAAGAATTAGCTCACGAAATTGAACCTTTTAGAGTGCAAAATGTAAGGAATGGTGGAGGTGCCGGTCCAGACCGAACATTACGAGTGCGGTAGGCGGTACAGTCATCAAACAGACAACAACGCAACAGCGTACCGTGACGTCACGGGCTTCACGGAAAAAGACCGCAAAAATAACGGTGCGTATCACGGACTCCGCGGAAATAGGCCTAGTCCACCAAAATAACAACAACATTTTATCTGGATGCTACACTATCCGTAAGCTTAAACAAATTGTTCACCCCCATATCTTACTTCAAGTCTACTTTGCCCACATCCACCTTATCATATTAGTAGGGTCATTTTCGACACTTTTGTGACCGTTGAGAGACAATGACGATTTCTCAACGGATTTGTCCTCTAAGAAGGTTTTATAAAAAATTTAGCCCCCATGCCCTCGCGAAAGTGTGGGCATACCCCGCCAGGGCCCAAAATCCAATATGGCGGCCGTTTACCACAGCTGACACTATCTTTGCAATGGTTTAGCCTAGAGTATCGCGTAGTATGTGGTTTTTATGGTTTTGAGGGTCGAGGAATTCGTTTCTGAAGTCGGTTTGGCGATTAGACCCATTTTTTAAAGCTTTGAATCCAAGATGGCCGTCGATTTGCAGCTTGGAATAGCCAGTTTCTCGAAATCGTAGTAGAACTTTCATATAAGACTCGAATGAAAGCCCTGTTCACATAATTTTGAATAATTGACAGAAGAGCTCTCAGATAGTGCTCATAAATCTAACAATTGGTCAAACTTCAATAATAATACGAAAATATGTGCTCCTTTTATAGACAATTTAGCGATTTTCTAAAGTGCTGTGATAAGAGTGGCTATGGCACATGAATTGAGAGACAATGACGATTTCTCAACGGATTTGTCCTCTAAGAAGGTTTTATAAAAAATTTAGCCCCCATGTCCCTCGCGAAAGTGTGGGCATACCCCGCCAGGGCCCAAAATCCAATATGGCGGCCGTTTACCACATCTGACACTATCTTTGCAATGGTTTAGCCTAGAGTATCGCGTAGTATGTGGTTTTTATGGTTTTGAGGGTCGAGGAATTCGTTTCTGAAGTCGGTTTGGCGATTAGACCCATTTTTTAAAGCTTTGAATCCAAGATGGCCGTCGATTTGCAGCTTGGAATAGCCAGTTTCTCGAAATCGTAGTAGAACTTTCATATAAGACTCGAATGAAAGCCCTGTTCAAGTAATTTTGAATAATTGACAGTAGAGCTATGACTTCTGTTTGAAGCACAACTTTCACAATAACATCTCTTAATTAGACTACAATCATTAGTGCACTCACTACATTCACCATTACTGTTCGTCTGAATCTGTGACTCTCCACACTCACTTCTCTCATCATCGCTGCCACTATCTTCACCTCTGTCATCTGGACAACCACGAGTTTTGAGCTGCTGGGGCAAGGGGGGTAGGGTTGTGGCGCACTGGTCGGCACTTCCCATTTAGAATTTCCCAGCCATGACCAATGGGGGACGGATGATCTAGCAGCTCGTAATGGAGCTGGCAATACACAATGTAATTCGTCCTTTGCACATGGAGATCCAACGAGTCGTCATCAGGTGGGAGTCGAATCGTACTCTTGTTCTTCATTTGTGCCACTTCGAAGCTCTGGCTTGCGCGCAGGTAGCATCTGCGCTTTTAGCATAGACTTCTGAGAGGACAAATGCTTTCATATTTGCTCTGACTTCGTCCTCTAGCTCCAGACTTCCTCCTGCTCAAGAATATCTTGTAATCTTCTTTGGATAAGAGCTTCTTAGAGCTTCTTAGAGGACAAATCCGTTGAGAAATCGTCATTGTCTCTCAATTCATGTGCCATAGCCACTCTTATCACAGCACTTTAGAAAATCGCTTTAAAATTGTCTATAAAAGGAGCACATTTTTCGTATTATTATTGAAGTTTTGACCAATTATTAGATTTATGAGCACTATCTGAGAGCTCTTCTGTCAATTATTCAAAATTATGTGAACAGGGCTTTCATTCGAGTCTTATATGAAAGTTTCTACTACGATTTCGAGAAACTGGCTATTCCAAGCTGCAAATCGACGGCCATCTTGGATTCAAAGCTTTAAAAAATGGGTCTAATCGCCAAACCGACTTCAGAAACGAATTCCTCGACCCTCAAAACCATAAAAACCACATACTACGCGATACTCTAGGCTAAACCATTGCAAAGATAGTGTCAGATGTGGTAAACGGCCGCCATATTGGATTTTGGGCCCTGGCGGGGTATGCCCACACTTTCGCGAGGGGCATGGGGGCTAAATTTTTTATAAAACCTTCTTAGAGGACAAAACCGTTGAGAAATCGTCATTGTCTCTCAATTCATGTGCCCTAGCCACTCTTATCACAGCACTTTAGAAAATCGCTAAATTGTCTATAAAAGGAGCACATATTTTCGTATTATTATTGAAGTTTTGACCAATTATTAGATTTATGAGCACTATCTGAGAGCTCTTCTGTCAATTATTCAAAATTATGTGAACAGGGCTTTCATTCGAGTCTTATATGAAAGTTCTACTACGATTTCGAGAAACTGGCTATTCCAAGCTGCAAATCGACGGCCATCTTGGATTCAAAGCTTTAAAAAATGGGTCTAATCGCCAAACCGACTTCAGAAACGAATTCCTCGACCCTCAAAACCATAAAAACCACATACTACGCGATACTCTAGGCTAAACCATTGCAAAGATAGTGTCAGATGTGGTAAACGGCCGCCATATTGGATTTTGGGCCCTGGCGGGGTATGCCCACACTTTCGCGAGGGGCATGGGGGCTAAATTTTTTATAAAACCTTCTTAGAGGACAAATCCGTTGAGAAATCGTCATTGTCTCTCAATTCATGTGCCATAGCCACTCTTATCACAGCACTTTAGAAAATCGCTAAATTGTCTATAAAAGGAGCACATATTTTCGTATTATTATTGAAGTTTTGACCAATTATTAGATTTATGAGCACTATCTGAGAGCTCTTCTGTCAATTATTCAAAATTATGTGAACAGGGCTTTCATTCGAGTCTTATATGAAAGTTCTACTACGATTTCGAGAAACTGGCTATTCCAAGCTGCAAATCGACGGCCATCTTGGATTCAAAACTTTAAAAAATGGGTCTAATCGCCAAACCGACTTCAGAAACGAATTCCTCGACCCTCAAAACCATAAAAACCACATACTACGCGATACTCTAGGCTAAACCATTGCAAAGATAGTGTCAGATGTGGTAAACGGCCGCCATATTGGATTTTGGGCCCTGGCGGGGTATGCCCACACTTTCGCGAGGGGCATGGGGCTTAATTTTTTATAAACCTTCTTAGAGGACAAATCCGTTGAAAAATCGTCATTGTCTCTCAACGGTCACAAAAGTGTCGAAAATGACTCTACTATATGGCCTGCTATTTTGGGGAGCTTCCCCCCAAGCTAATAGAATATTCATCCTCCAAAAGAGAGCGATACGCATTATTGCAGGTGTCTCCAGAAAACACTCCTGTAGGGAGCTCTTTAAGGAATTAGGAATTCTAACTCTAGCATGCACACTCATCCAGTCTGCTGCACTCTTTGTTCGCACAAATAGTAACCTCTTCCCTCTCAATGTGTCTGTGCACTGCCACAACACAAGAGCCATCCTTCACATACATAGGCCGCTCCACCACCTGCGCCTTTTTGCACTAGGCCTCGAGTACCTAGCCTCCACCCTCTACAACAAGCTCCTAGAAAACATCAAAACCTCCCCCACCCTGCCCTCCTTCAAACACAAGTTAAAAATATATCTCAAAGCAAACAGCTTCTAGGCCTACTCGGTTAGTGACTATCTCTCCATCTAAATAATAAACAATTATAAATAATAAACAATTAAATAATAAATACGTAATACACAATTATTCTAGCAAAAGTCAGCAATGATATATATAACCTGTTTCAAAGTCAACTAACTTTGTAATATATGGTCACTATTTTTTAGTTATGCGGTGCCTCCATATAATTATGTCTCTTACTTTCATCTGTACCATTATCTTGCACCAATTGTAAATAACCTCATCGAACAATTCTCTTCTCCAATTATACTATTGTAAATTAATATTAACATTACTCATTAGTAACTTGCTTATTTTCAAATTCCACTTTTACATATTAGTATTAATATTTTCCATCATTATCATGTGTAGGCCTATCATATTCAGGAACATAATAGTTATTAAGGATTATTCATTCCCTCTCTTCCAAGAGGGGTTATATCTGTAACCATGTATCGATCGAATGAATAAATTGAATTGAATTGAATAACGGTGTATACAAATATTTATTTTTTGTTGGGAATCGATTCTGAATCGATTTTTGGGTCATAATGATCGATTTTAACTTTTAGGTATTGACATCATCCCTAACTTCAGGGTTTCCTTTTCTTTTTTGATTTTTTAGTAATGTTTTTGGCAATTTTTTTGAAATCGCAAAAAACACCAAATTTGAGTTTGGTTTTAAAAACAAAATTTGCGTTTTTATATTACCATTTTTTATTACCTCTACCCATGGTGATAACTGAAATTCAGCACATGGGATTAGAGATACTGCAGAGACTGGCCTTTCCTTATCTTGTTACAATTATCTGAGTGCCAGCATTCCCGCTTTAGCCCCCCCCCTTCCCCGCCCCGCGCCAACGCATCGTGACCTTGACTAGACTGTAACAAGATATAAAGCAGATGCAGTGATCATGAAATACTACTTCTTTGGCACGTCATTGTTTATAGAACAGCATTATGTGACTTCGTCTGAGATACTACGATAATTGATGAGCGCGTTTCTTCGCAGTTCATTAGATACCCCACACGATTTTTTGTGTTACTACCCAAGCAACAAAAAAGTCAGGTTTTGTCATCCCTAATATAGACCAATGAGATGACTTACCGGTCCACACAAATCTTCTGAACAGGTGACGCTGGTGGCGACGTGCAACGACAATGTATGTTCTCGTGTCTCCTCCTAGTCCTTGACGACTGAGAGTTCCTCAAACTCCTGAAAGTGAAACACAAAGAGTAACAAACAATTTACACAAAGCTAGACTCTATCTTTGGCCTAATTGGGGAGGTAGGCCTAATTGTAAATGTTTTTTTTTCTTAACTTTCACTTTTAAAGTGTATTAAGTTGTGTAGTGTAATATGGTTGAATAATTAATATATATTTTTTTGCATTACTCTATTACAAAACCGTGAAATTCACACTCAAAATGGCAATACATCTACAATGTTTCTCGATTTGGATAGTCGGGAAACACTCCCGTAGGTGGAATAATTAATATTTAATACAATCCAGAAATTAAAAAATCCATCCTGATCGGGGTCAATCCATTCAAGTTCTATAATGTAGGTAACGAAAATACAGAAGTTAAATAGTTACCGTCTCGGTGGTCTAGTTGGCTAAGGCGTCCACCCGAAAAGTGGGAGACTCGGGTTCGTACCCCGATCGGGATGGATTTTTTCATTTCTGGATTGTATTAAATATTAATTATTCCACCTACGGGAGTGTTTCCCGACTATCCAAATCGAGAAATATACCCTCGCTCATACCTGCGTAAGGTAATGACATTATAAATATGTTTGTTTGGTCAATTCAACAGCAACAGTTTTTCGATGATTTATTTGTTCCATCCATTCAAGTTCTATAATGTAACGACAATACAGAAGTTAAATAGTTACCGTCTCGGTGGTCTAGTTGGCTAAGGCGTCCACCCGGAAAGTGGGAGACTCGGGTTCGTACCCCGATCGGGATGGATTTTTTAATTTCTGGATTGTATTAAATATCTACAATGTTGATGTACATAAGTGATTAGGCTAACTGATTGCATCCACACCCCAGATAGGCAGACAAAAAACTCCAAGTAACTGAAATATATTACTTTGTTATAAACATGCTTAATGTTAAAACAATATTTTAAAAATCTTTTTTTTATTGAGGCGTTTTTTTGTTATGACTCACTTGGCTCGACTAACACCCGGCATCAGATATAAATCAAGGGGTCTAGAAGATACTAACGTTATCGACCTCGCTCGTGAATATTCAGTTCGTTCTGGTGTCGCTATATTCACAGCGCAATCATTCGCTGATGTCATCTAACAGACTGTGAGGAAACATAGCGGCTCTATTTTACATAGCATTTGGCCTATCGGGACTTTTTAAATACTGGGCCCAGGGCAAAGTTAATACTAACACAAGGTCTCTATTTACCAAACACTGCATAACCTTAGTGCAGGCTTATTTCTGGTGTATAAATCAATTAGGGACAGTTTTTCAAGTGACATAAATAGGGCATAGGTAAACATAGAAGAAGCAGGTATGAAAATAAGCGTTATAAAGAGTGAGGATGTAACTATGCCAGGAAAAGGAAGGGGACACAGGGAATTATCAAGCACAGATAAACATTGGAGGAGAAACCTTGAAAGTGGTGGATAGTTTTAGTTATCTAGGAAGTGAAGTAATGGAAAGTGGAAAGATTAAAAAGGAGATTAACATCAGAATAAAAAAGGCCAGTAACTTTTACCAGTGTGTGAAAGGCCTGGTGTGGGATAGGGAAATACCCATTCAGTGTAAGATGACACTATATAAAACTTATTACATACCGATCCTTACATATATGCAGCAGAAACCTGGACAATGGGAGATCGAGAGGAGAGTCAGATACAGGCGGCAGAGATGAGATCCCTGAGGAGCACAGTGGGCAAGACGAGAAGAGATAGAATAAGTAACACGGACATTAGAGAAATGCAAATGCTAGGTGTAGAAAAGTTAAGTGACAGAATAGGAAGGACAGATGGTACGTGGAATTAAACGAATGAAATAAG